>PVKC010007475.1:0-22626 GCA_004027635.1 Crocidura indochinensis
AGAATTTTAGAGGACTTACTCATGGCTCTGCACTCGGGGATCACTCCTGGAAGTGCTCTCAAAAATATCCGATGGAAGTGCTCAAAAAAATATTAGTGATTCTAAGGATTGAATACAGGTCAGTGCCTACAAAGCAAGCACCCTATCCAGTATACACTTAGGTTATAACTAACTTGCATGAATTTATTTTTCAGGATAAAGTAATGCCATTCCACACAGAGGACGTCTCCAGCCTCCAGTCTCAAGTTGTATATAACTTGTCTTTCTAGAATGACAATAGTGTTTTAATTGTGTTTATCAATGCTGCTCAAGAGAGTTTACATTATTGTGTAGCAAAAAGTTTAGAGACTATCTTGGTGGGCTAATTAAATTCATACATGCCGATAATTTTTGCTGCCTATGTAATTACCATTCCCCAAAATTGGAGACACGATTTGATTTGTGGGCAATACAAAACGTTTTTTTTGGTTTTTGGGTCACACCTGGCAGTGCTCAGGGGTTACTCCTGGCTCCATGCTCAGAAATTGCTCCTGGCAGGCACAGGGGACCATATGGGGCACCGGGATTCGAACCAATGACCTTTTTGCATGAAAGGCAAACACCTTACCTCCATGCTATCTCCCGGGCCCCAATACAAAACATTTTTAAGGGCAGAAGCTCTTGTGTAAAGACTTGAAAATATCCTAGTGACCTAAATTGGATTTCACCTGCCCTTCATGTTCAGCAACTGCATTTCTGCTGCTTACGAATGAGTTTCCTTGAAAACATGTTGTTTTCTTTGTTCCAACAGTTATTTGAGCAATTTGGATTTTAATGTTCATTTTTCCTGAATCTAATTTTATTCCATGAAGCCCCAACACTGATCCCTCAAATGGGAAGATAATTTTGTTACTATTGGTATTTTAAAATGCAATGTTGGGTTTCCTCACTGGAGAAAATGAGCAATTCATGTAAAATGAAATTTTTCTCGTGTTCGAAATGCAGCTACTCCCACTCCCCAAGGATACTGAGAACTTTTTAGAAGACTAGTATTTGCTTCTAAATTTAGATTAATCTGTGCCTTTGTCATACAGCAACTCCTAAACTCACTCACATTCATGGGAATTGTGTACTAATTCCCATCGACAATGTTTTAAAGGGGCCAGAGCGATAGCACAGTGGAAGGGTATTTGCCTTGTACATGGCTGACCTAAGACGGACTGAGGTTCGATCCCCTGGCATCCCATGTAGTCTCTAAGCCAGGAGCAATTTCTGAGCTCATAGCCAGGAGGAACCCCTGAGCGTCACCGGGTGTGGCCCCCAAATAATAATAATTATAACAATAACAATAAAATGTCCACTTTGATATAAAGACCCAAGTGCCATACTAATAGGCATGGAGGGGCCAGAGTGATAGCACAGTGGTAGGCCATTTGCCTTGCATGCTGCTGACCTGGGATGGACCCGGGTTTGATCCCTGGCATGGCATCCCATATGGTCGCCCAGCCTGCCAGGAGCAATTTCTAAGTGCAATACCAGGAGTAACCCCTGAGTGCCCCCAGGGTTTGCCCCCCAACAACTAAAGAATAGGCATGTGGCAATTCATAGATACAATAGATCATTCCTCATCAATAAACTAAAGAGAAAGATATAGATATTTACATTAATACAATGAAACACCCAATCGTTAAAAACAGGCACAGAGTAATAACATCCACTTATTATAATTTTATGAATATAGGAACAGGAGAAAATCCTCTCGTACAATGATTTATGCTTGCTTCGCTACTTTACACACAGCTAAGATTCCAGAGTCTGGTTTTAATTTAAGCAGGAGAGAGATAAAATAATTCAACTCTCCCTGTTTACTTCCTGTCTCAAAATAGTTTACATTTCTATTGTCTAAATTAAAAAGAAATAAACAACCAACTTGACTCCCTTGAAGATTTTGTATGACTCCGGCTTCCATTTCCTTTTAATAGTTTCTTTTTTAATTTTCATATCATTAGACAAATGAAGCTCCCATGTTATGTCCATTAGAGATTATGAATTTCTACGTAAACAAAGCCGTCCTCTAAATTCAGCTCTTCTGGCTCCTGTTTGCTTTTGTTATTCTCAAAATCCGAGCCAGCCTGCAAGGATCTGAAACTGGTGAGCATATGAATGTCTCAGAGCAGAAACATTGGTTCTAATCACTGTTTCTTCAAATCTTCAGTAGTGTTTTCCAAGCACAGCAATATTTACTGTCAAAGAAATACACTTTCATCTGCTGGCAAATAGTTTTCCAGATGCAGAAGGCGTAGATGTGCCAGAACAGCCTGCAGCACTCTGGGAGAAACTTTCATTCATAGTTCTCCTTTGGTTTTGTTTGTGAAATAAAACTCAGCCACCATCAAAAGATGACATGTTCCTTCTTTCATTCACATTTTTGTAAAGTTCATACAGTGTGCCTACACATAGTTCATTTTTATTTCGACATACTACTCTGATCTTTATGTGCAACATATCCCCAGGCTTCATTTGCCATTAAATTATTTCTAGTGTATGGATATAAACCTATAAAACTCTAGATATATTTCTTTCTATATTCATTTCTGCTCAGTAAATGCCTAGGAAGGGGTGGGGGACTTCTCTTCCTTTTGAGATAAAGTAGAAAAGTAACTCAGTATTGGATTATGATTGGAGCTTTACCATGAAAGACTATCTCTCTAACTAAAGGAAGTCTGGTGAATCATGGGATCAATTCTTTCTTTTATATCATGCATCTGCCTTTAAATTCCTTTTGTGGAGACTTCCTGTCTAATGTAATTGTGGAAAAGGTAATAATTACAGCTGGAACCTGGTATTTGATGTTGGTCCTATGTCTTTTCCCCTAGAATTCTTCCCCTAACTGCCATCTTTGGTGTGGAATATGCATTTCCAAGGGTCCCACTTTTATTTCCTCTCACTGCATTTTTTTTAATTTAAGCAATTGTGATTTACAAAGTTCTTCATAGTTGGGTTTTAGACATACCATGTTCCAGCATCAATCCCACCACCAATGTCCACCTCCTTCCACCAATGTTCCCAGAATCTATCCTATGCCACTACCCCCAAATCCAGTCTACCAGCATAACAGGCACCTTTTTCAGTTTGGTTGTTAAAGTTTGGGTCTCATGATTATATTGTTGTTAATTCTGTGGCATGGATTTAGTTCTGTCCTTTCTTAACACTACCAATGTACCTAAGTTCCCTTGACCCCTGACCCCCAATATTTTATATTTGTGTGTTTCTCCTCCTCCATTTCATTTCTTTTCTTCTCACTGTACTATGGGACCAAGAATGTTCTCGAGAACTCTCATTTAGGCAAATGCATTTCTTCATGCAGTTATTCTAAATATCATGTGTAAGTGATATCATTCTGTATCCTACTTCTGGATTACTTCATTTAAATAATATCTTCCAATTCCATTTATGCTGCAGCAAGCTATATGACTGTATCATTCCTTATAGCCATGTAATATTCTGAAGTAATCCGTCCCCAAGAGAGGTTCGCTAACGGAGGTAGGGAGGACGAGGTCTCTCCCCTCCAGCTCGGAGAACGCATCTACCACCCAGTAACCAGCGGTTCTGAGGTGAATCGGCGAGTAAACAGCTCACAGAGAGTCAGACTTGTGGAAATATCAGCTTTATTCTGTTGAAATAACTGAGGTCCGATGACCCAGCATCAGTTCCAACCCATAAAGCCCCCAAGCCTCCCACAGACTTCTGTTTTATACACTAGAATCAGGTACCACCCTAGGGTAGGGGCAGAATGCCAGGTCACACCCTAGGGTAGGGTCCAATCACTGATCAGGGCAGGATCAGGGTAGGTCCTGCCAGGTCACACCCTAGAGTGGGGTCCAATCACTGATCAGGGTGGGATCAGGGTAGGTCCAGAAATGTGTATACATTCCAAATCGTGATAAGATTAGAAATGTTTACATATGCAACAATATTCCATTATATAAATGTACCGTACCTTCATGATCTACACATCTGTTGTTGGGCATCTGTGTTGACTACAAACTCAGCTGTTGTACAGAGTGCTATGATAAATAGCAGTGTCCATACGTCCTTTTGGATGTATGTTTTTCTGTGCTGGGGATAGATCACTGCAGCTTTCTAAGTTATGGAAAACAATATGGAGAGTCCTCAAAACACTGGAAATTGAGCTCCCATATGCTCCAGCTATACCATTCCTAAGGATATACCCTAGGAACACAAAAACACAATACAAAATGCTTTCTGCATGCCTATATTCAATGCAACTCTATTTACAATAGCCAGAATCTGGAAACAACCCAGATACCTGACAACAGATGAGTGGCTAAAGAAACTGTGGTACCTATACACGATGGAATACTATGGAGCACTCAAGAATAATAAAGTCATAAAACTTTCCTATATATGGATGGACATGGAAACAATTATGCTGAGTGAAATGAGTCAGAGAGAGAGACAGACACAAAATAGTCTCATTCATCTGTGGAATTTAAGAAAAATAAAAGATAGTATTATAATAATACCCAGAGACAATAAAGATGAGGGCTGGAAGGATCAGCCCACTGTATGAAGCTTACTACAACGAGTGATGAGTTCAGTTAGAGAAATAACTCTACTAACAACTATCAGGACAATGGCAGTGAGTGAGAGAAATAGAATGCCTGTCTTGACAGGCAGGGGTTGTGAGAGGAGGGAGATGGGGGGCATTGGTGATGGGAAGGTTGCACTGGTGAATGGGCGTGTTTTTTTAATGACTGAAACCCAACTACAAACATATTTGTAATCATGGAACTTAAATAAAGATATTTTTTTTTTGGTTTTTGGGCCACACCCAGTGACGCTCAGGGGTTACTCCTGGCTATTCGCTCAGAAGTAGCTCCTGGCAGGCACGGGGGACCATATGGGAACCGGGGGATCGAACCGTGGTCCGACCTAGGCAAGGCAGCAGGCACCTTGCCTCCTGCGCCACCTCCCGGCTCCCAAGATATTATTTTTTAAAAAAGAAAAAATTAGGTTCCTAATGCTTTCCTAGGTGATTTCCATTAGCATCCACTAGCGATTTAAAACTAGCACACATTAATACTAACTCCATGTTATTAGTATTCTGACCTTTTCCTTTGATGTTTATCCAACATAGAACTCTCTCCTCCTCTCCATCACTGTTCTCATTGTCATTTAAATTATTGTTTTCTGCCTCCTAACACTGTGAGCACATCTAAATCATGCTTGATCTATGCGCTTGTATTCTAAACCAGATGGAGTGGAAAGCTTTTATGAAAATACACTGGCCCTGTCTTTATTACTTCCCTATGTGGTTACATTTGCTTAGACGCCATATTAACTTCCTCTTCTTATCTTGACTTTTCAATTCAGTCTGGAAGACATTTAATGTGTGTCACAGAGTAAATGTACTTTCCATTTTATTGAGGATCCTCGTGGATGGCAAAAAATCCAGCTCTCATTTTTTTTTATAGTATGTGTATGATATTTAAGTCTAAACCTCATTTAATTTATTCAGGAGCCTTTGATCGGTTTTTAAATATGTAGACTTTTGGTGATTGGGAAGGGAAGTGGAGGTTGGACTCTATTCAGCTGTGCTCAGGGCTTACTCCTACCTCTGCTCTGGGATCACTCCTAAATGGGACTCCAGACATATATGTGGGTCTAGGGATTGAATCACAGTTGTTGGCTGCATAAAAAATAAGTGACTCATCCACTCTCTCTGGCCCATGTTTTATTTTGTTTAAGGAGTTTGTAATTACGTCTTCAGGTTACTTTTGACCCATTCTATCCCCCTTTTCCTTCCTCAGGTTCGCCTTCAACATCTCACAACTTATGCAATTTTGTTCAATTTCCTTTGCTTTGTTTCAACTCCACAGACTGAGGAATTGCATAAAGTTTCCTGGTTCTTTCTTTGCTATTTTATACCTATTTGAGGGCCATTTCTTGTATTTTTAAATTTTAATCATTGTGCTTCTTTTTGGTGTCTAAACCACACTCTATGGTGCTCAGGGGTTACCCTTGGTTCTGCTCTCAGAGGTCAATCCTAACAGTGCTCAGAGGACCCAACCTGGGCCATTCATGTACAAGGCAAAATCCCTACTTGCTGTCCTATTGCCACAGCCCTCAGTGTGCTTTTTAATCTTAAAAAAAAAAATCTCTGGGGCCAAAGTGATAGTACAGCGGTAGGACATTTGCCTTGCATGCAACCAAACCCAGAAGGACCCAGGTTCAATTTTCTACATCCCATATGGTCCCCTGAGCTTGCCAGGAGCAATTTCTGAGCACTGCCTGGAATAAAACAAAAACCTAAAAAAAAATCTCGGGGTTCTTTTATGTAATTTCTATCTCACTGTTGTTATTCTAGTGAAATGTAAGTAATGATAGGTATTGATAAACTGATTCTAAAATTAGATCACAAGGAACAATATCCCAAAACAATGTGGGGAACAAAGAGCAAAATATGAAATCTTATATTACCTGATTTCCATTAATAATTATGTAAAGTGATATCAATCTACTAGTTATTGTCAAAAATATAGACACAGGTCTATAAAACAGTTGAGAAATAAAATAACAATGACTCAGTAAGCTAATAATTTTTGACAAAAGTACAAAGGATAAAATAATGTTTTCAATATTTAATGCTGGAAAAATTAGACATTCAAAAGAGAAAAGGAAAAAACTAGACATACACATTATTCAAAAAAAATTAAAATGTGCAATCTGATTTTCAAAAGAAAACATGAGAGAAATTCCCTCTTACTTGGGGTTAGTTAGTAAAAATATTTTTTTAGGTATCCTGTCAAAAGTATGACCAACCCAAGAAAATAGTAACAAATTGGATTTAGTCCATTTAAAATAATTTGTCTTGGAACTAGTTAGAATTGAGAAAATGAAAAGACAGACTATGTATTCAAAATCCTTACAAATCACATTCCTTAAAGAATTTGCATTCAGCATTTGTTAGCATCACTCAACAACAACAACAACAACACAGTAAAAGTAGAAGAAAATTCATTTAAACACTACATAAAAAGGTGTATGATATTGAATGTGCATAGGAACTGGTAAGAATCATAAAGGGAAGTCTATTGATTTATGAATGCAGGCTCTTTAGAATGTGTTTTGTGGATTTGTCTTATGGGAAACACTCCCTGGAAATTTTCTGGGGCGATGTCCTGCTCTGTACTTTCAGTGCTCAGTGGTACTCAATAAAGTACTATGTGGTTCCAGGAGGTGAAATTTGGCGTCCTCCTTTATGCTAAGCATGTGCTCAACCTGTTAATCTGTCGCTCCTGCCTCAGAACGATGTTTGAATTCGGCATCAAATATTTATAAGGCTGTGAGCAACTCAAATTCTTAGTAATTTCCTCTGCAAAACACAGTGGTAGAGCTAAATTGGAAACAGTTGATTGGAGTATGGAGTCAAACCTATCGTATCTCAGCACCCCCACATCTAGAATACAAGGACATTGTCACACACATATACGCTCACATACAAACTGTGTATGAAAACACACGTGGATTTTATCCATACCTTCACATTTTTGCAATCAACCCAGATGTCTGTCTTTCAGCAGGTCTCTCAGACACAGTGCCATCTGCCAGAATGACATTCAGCCTGGGATTATTTTGAAGGGAAAAAGTCAGCGAGGTAGCTGCATCCTGATGCGCCCAGAGGCAGCTTCAAAGCAGCAGCATGTCTGAACCTGGTTTTATTTCTGTTACCCTGAAGAAGTTGCAGGAGGGAGAAAAGATTAGTGATGCCCTGGGGCTCAGGGAACCAAGAGGTATTGTTGGTAACAGGGTAGCACAGTGGGCTCTGTGGGGCATTGGCATTGAGCTGGTGTCCATGGATGAGGCTGTTTAATAGAACTGTGCTCTCTGTGAGACATTTTTGCTACTTAAAAAGTGGATGTGGGGCTTTCTCTTTATAGCCTGTGTTCTCTCTTGAACACATTATATTTCTTCTTTTCCCCTCCTCTCACAGCTAGTTATTTAATAAAAATTGTTTTGCATCACTAAAAATGGATTGTATATGTATGCTTTTTAAAAGGCATGTTTTTAAGAGAAAATAAATATAAAAATTTAAAAAAATGGGGTCTGCGAGGTGATAAGGTAGTGTAGAGGTAAGGTAAGCCTTGCAAGTGCTAGCCAAGGAAGGACCTCGGTTAGATCCCCTGGCGTCCCGTATGGTCCCTCAAAGCCAGGGGCAATTTCTGAGCGCTTAGCCAGGAGTAACCCCTGAGCATCAAATGGGTACAGCCCAAAAATACGAACAAAAAAAAATTAAAAAAGGAGATAGCATGGAGGTAAGGCATTTGCCTTTCATGCAAAAGGTCATCGGTTCGAATCCCGGTGCCCCATGTGGTCCCCTGTGCCTGCCAGGAGCAATTTCTGAGCATGGAGCCAAGAGTAACCCCTGAGCACTGCCGGGTGTGACCCAAAAACAAAAACAAAAAAAATGAAAAAATGAAAAAATATTTTTAGGGGGCCGGGCGGTGGCGCTGGAGATAAGGTGCCTGCGCTAACCTAGGACGGATCGCGGCTCGATCCCCCGGTTCCCCATATCCCGGTTCCCCATATGATCCCCCATGCCTGCCAGGAGCGACTTCTGAGCGAATAACCAGGAGTAACCCTTGAGTGTCACCGGGTGTGGCCCAAAAACCAAAAAAAAAAATTTTTTTTAGTTAAAAATAAATATAAAATTTAAAAATAAATTCCAGAGCAATAGCATAGTGATAGGGTGTTTGCCTTGCATGTGGCTGACCCAGGACGAACCTCAGTTCAATCCCCAGTGTCCCATAGGTTCCCCTGAGCCAGGAGCGATTTCTGAGAGCAGAGCCAGGAGTAAACCCTGAGCTTCACCAAGTGTGGCCGTAAAAAATAAATAAATAAATAAAGTAAATTCCTATTTTGACCATTTAATCTGATTGTGTTCTAAGCAAAGCGTGACTTGGAAGAGCTTGGAGAAGTTAGTCCATCTTCTATCCTCATTAAGAACTTAAAACGGAAAGCAATTGGGATTTCATTTGCCTGATGGTGTCCACTTCCTTAATGGTTCCATGCCTGACCCACCTGAAGTCCCCCCTACCCAAGTTACTCCTTTTGTGGAGTCTGGGACAGGTTGGAGAGAGGCAGTCTCCACTGGAATGAAAACACACACACACACACACACACACACACACACACACACACACTTGCAGTGGGGGAAACTGTGAAGCAGGATCCGTTTATTGCAAACAAAGTCACTCCTTATATAGGTTAAGCAAAGCAGGCTTTAGTCCGGAACCAATTTCTTACTTGAGCGCAACTGTGTGTGCAGAGTCCTTGGTGTCCCAAATGTATGGAAGATATGGTTCGAAGGAGTTTGCTGTTCTTTGTGGCCAAGGACAAGATAATAAGATGAAGCTGTGCAGGCAGGCTTCTTTGTCTCATGGTCAGGCCCATAAAATGCTAGATAAGGAGGGAGCATAATTGTGTGGGCTGTGACCTGAGAATGAAACATTAAGCTAGGTTTCACCAAGGCTCATCCCCACAGTTCCAAACCTGGTCTAGGATGAAATGTTGAACCCTGTTAAGTGATTCATTTAGTTGCTCTTTTTCTTTTTTTTTATGAATAATTTATGCAAACAAGCACTTTATTATCAAATATTAAATTTACTATTAGAACAACATTTCTAATTTTAAAAGAGGTTTCCTTACATAGTAACATTGTGAAATATAGATTAGAAGACTGAAGCTATTTTTATGTTCCAGTTTCTCATTTGCAGTTAAAGTAAAAATTGATATCATTCTCATATTTACATGAAATGTAAATATTATTTCATCTTAAGCTAGTACTTTAGGCATACTATACTTTGTTTTATGAAGACAAAGTCAACTACCAAAAAATACTGATTTTTTGGTTTTGGGGCCACACCAAAAGTGCTCAGAGCTTACTCCTGACTCTGTACTTAGGGATCATCACTCCTGGAGGGCTTATGGGACTATATGGGGTACCAGGAATTGAATCTGGGTCACCCACATGCAAGGCAAATGCTATACCCATTATACTATCATTCTGGCCCACAGTCACTTTTTAAGGAGGCAAATCTCTCAACACAAGAGCAAATAGTGTTATACAATCATACAAGGTAGAAGAGCCCAGAAATAACATTCATTAAAAATATGGAACGCTTCACGAATTTGCGTGTCATCCTTGCGCAGGGGCCATGCTAATCTTCTCTGTATCGTTCCAATTTTAGTATATGTGCTGCCGAAGTGAGCACAAGTTGCTCTTTTTCTATTGGTGTTTTCTCGTAGTCTGATTTCTCATGCCCAGATAAGAACCTCTACCTGGTTCTAACAACTCCCATCCCATGTGGCTCACCTGGTTTTTTTTTTTTTTTTCTGTTTCCTGGTAGCCTTCTCTCACTTTCCATTCATCCTGAGCCCATTCAGTCCTCCACTCACTCCCCCTCACAGATCAGACCTTCTCTTCCTCTGACTTTTCAGTGATATTTGCCTTTGATGTTCTCTTTGCCTTTGCAAGCCTACATGCCCTACCAACCTGCTCAATCAGTTGACAGCATGTGGTCTGTGACTCACCCGAATGGAAGCTTGGACAGACATGTGCTCTTGGTTTCTGCTGTTTTACTTGGATCCTTTGCTCACATCCACCTTGTTTCCCTTTCGTTGCTGTTGATGTCATTTCCAAATGCAAGTTGAGCAAGTTCTAGAAAAGCTCGAGACTGACCTTTTCAGGAAAATACAGTTGCTAGATGACAAGTCTTTTTCGAGTTTCTGATATTTAAGTTTAAAAATATACACATTTATTTGTGTGGGTTTTATGACTTGTGTGTTTTTTTACTTTTTTTACTTGTATACATCATGGACATCTGCCTTGGAAGTTGATGACTGCATAGGTAACTTTGTACTGCTTATTTCAAAACCATACTCATTCACTTGAATAGTTTTCTATATTATTCTGTATCAAATTTTTTAATTCACTCATTTATTGGACAATGATAGGACAGTGGCCTATTATAAACACAGGCATATGTGTCTGTTTTATATATAAGTATATATATGTATATGTTTATGTGTATGTATGTGTGAGCACATTAGGTAAAAACAATGGAGGACATATTGTTTCACCATGCTCGCTTGTTTCTTGACTCTCGTGTTGTTAGTTGAGAGACCTGTCCTGGCCATGTTGGCAGGCATTAAATCTGCTAAAAACCATAAATTCTTTCCCTTATGTTCTTAATGGATTTGGGCCACTAGGAAGGACTTCCAAGCTGTACTTTCCTAACCTCGTAGGCAACTAGACTAAATGATTCAATGCAAGGTCCCAAGAGCATGGTCTTCTTAGATGCTGTGGAGGACAGACCATTAAGGTCACACTGGAAGTGCTTAGGAATCCCCCGAGGTGCACCTACTATGTTCCTACTATGTTCCTGGGCCATGTGACAGCCTATGGCACTTATTAATAAAGTTGAAGTCTACACATGGGCAATGGCCTGAGCCCCTGACATGTGGTTACTACTTTTCAGGAGAGTTACCCAGGGAACCAGGAATACTTGCTAATGGGGCATAAAATAGGTTTAATAAAAAGGCTTCAGGGGCTAGTGAAGTTTTGTCTTTGAATCTGGGAAGATGGTACAAGATGCTAACCCCCTAACCCTATGTACACTCCAGTAATGGCATCACAGAAGGTAGTCATGGATTGGCATTGTGTCCAGAAGACAGTGTACAGGGCCAACATGATCCTGATTATTGCTTGAACTGTCAACAGTGGGAACAGTTATCTCTGAATACTAAAGAAACTGCACCCAGGAAAGGTCATTGGTGCCAGGAGGTGGCAGAAGGAAAGTGGAGTGGTTGGGGAAGAATCTTCTCAGGGACAACAATAAATATTTGACTATAATAGGTTTTCTATATGGTGAACAAGACCTTCCTATCAAGAGGTAGGGGGCTTGGTGTTGAAGACTTAAAATGGTGAGTATGCCCTCTCCCTTGCAAATATTTGTGGAGAGAGTAGAAAGGACTTGCACCATTAAAATTAGTATTCAGTCTGTGGCAACTTGGAAGGCAGTGGAGGGGAGCATAAAGCAAGGCAGAGGCAGAAGGACAAATACAGGATGATCCCACTCATTTATCTTGCTAGCCAGATAAACAAATCAAAGTTAGGGACAATACTAATTGCAAATAAACCATAAATACCAGAGTACCTGAGAGGTCCAGATTTGCAGTTAGGGATCAAATATGCTGCCAGGAAAGATCACAGGAACTTAGGGGGTCAGTGGAGAGGGGACGGGTGGTATAAAGAGGAAAAGATTCTGCACCAAAATCATAACTGTCAATCAACAAGTCAGGAGTGCAGAGGTGGGAAGGAGGGAAGAAACATTGGATTGGGGATACGACAGGGATGAGGGAAGGTCACGGGCACTTTGGTGGCAGGAATGTGCCTTATACTCCATTCCAGAAACTTGAACACTATGGTTGCTTTATTTCCTAAATCATAATGAAAACAAGGAGAACAACATCCCTACTAAGATGACACTAAATCTAGCACTAAACACTTACTCCTGCCATCAACATCCTTTCTCCACTTTTACACCCTCTTAGTCCTCCTCTTCCCTTCTGGTAGTAGCTAATTTAGTTTTCTACGCCTCTTAGAGACATACATGCTAGAATTCAAGGCCATTTCCGTCAACACATTTCAAAGACATTAGAAGAATGAACGAAAAGTTAAGAGCTACTGCTGTGCGTAAATGTATTTGTTGCCTAGAATTTAGGAAGTTTGTTGAGTTCCAGAGAGCTCTCTCTGCTGCAAACCTCTTGAGTTCATTCAGAAAATATTTGAGAAGCTCCTGCAAACAAGATGGATGATGAAATGAAAATGCACTGATGAGCTGATGCCAGTTCTAGTTGATAAAACAGGAGAGCAAAAGCTCTTGCAGATGTTCATGGACCACTGGTCTCTCTGTAAGACTCTGACCCTTGCTTAAAATGCTGAATAACAGTTGCCAATCCCTTCCCTTAAGCCATAGCTCTGTGCTGTATTTAATCACATAGCAACGTTCTCTTTTCACCATTTCTCTTCTCCGAGACGTACCTAGTAATCTTTGTAGGGACTATTGTGCTTTTTTAGAATGCAACTCACAAAGGCACTCACTTAAACCCTGACATTCGTCGAAATCTTTGACCTGAAATTACTTTTATTTTTTTCTAAAGAGATGCACCTTGACTTCAGGTCCTTAAGAGAGAAAGGATTGTGTTTTCTTTTAGATTCAGCTTCAAGTAGAAGGTAGACTCTCTTGTTCAATGGTGCACTCTGAGGTTGATGCATTTTGTTAAAATATCTTCAATTTCCTGTCTCTGGACTATTATGGCTATTTCTTCTGAGTGATGACAGTCGATCTTAATTTTCACAGAAAGAGAAAAGGTCAGAACTGAGTTAGAAGGTAAATAAATGCCCACTTTCCTACCATACTGGAAAAGAAAAGATCAGGGAAAGAACAGAATATAGATTTGCTTCTGTGTGCAATTTAAACAAAGTTACGCAATACAGTTGGGTAAGTCAAATGCAGGATAATTGATGCTTATTATTTTATTTTATTTTTTGAACCCATATTTTCCAGATTACAAATAAAAATCAAATTTTGATGGCTTTCTTTTACTTTTTATTGTGGCCAATGTGAATTACAAGTCCTTCGTAGTTGTATTTTAGGCATATAGTGACCGTGAATTAGGGCCATTCTCACCACCAGTGTTGTCCTTCCTCCACCAAAGTTCCAGCATGCATCTTATACTTCCACCCTTAGCCCCCTTGTCTATAGTGTACCAGGTCCATTTTGTATTTTACTTGTTATAATTTGGGTCTCTTGATTCTATTGTCATTGACTTTGGCTTAGGTAATTAGTTCTGACCATTTTTTTCCCTACCCAATGCCCCTGAGACCACTTGGCCTCTAGGCCCTGTCCAGTTTTTTTTTCTTTTCTCAATTTGTAGAAAGACATAGAAGTATGAGGTAAAACAAAGTGACTCATGTTCCATGGTTCTATAAAAAAATGTGGGAGCTCCTAGCTAGAATATATACATAAAATGTATTAAAAAGAAAGACAAGTGTGGCAGATTTTGGAGGGTTTTTTTTTGTTTGTTTTTGTGTAGGCACAGTAGACATTGAGGAAATTAGAAGGGAAATTTCCTTGGCCTAGAAGAAACTGTGTACCTCTACCCATGAAGCATACTGTCATAAGACTGACTACAGACTCCAGGCATGTTAATTATCCAACCCCAAGTTCTTTCTTTATGGTTCCAGGAGAAGTTCTACTCAATCATAGTAATAGTCAGTCTTCTGTCATTAGAGTTCTTGGTTTGTGCATGGATCATATGATGAAGCCGGGGTATCACAAAGAATCTTCTGACTTCATCTCACTATTTAGCGTTGAGGTAGGGAAACCTGCCCTTAGATCAAGTTGTTGCTATTCCCTAATCATTGAGGTGTCAAATGAACCTACCCTGGAGTAAGTTGGTGCCAAGGCAGCATTAGGACTCCCCAGGGGGTGGAGTTTGATTCCTGGTGTCAATGCAGAAAACTATGCCAGTTCTTTTTTTTTTTTTTTTTTTTTTGGCTTTTGGGTCACACTCGGCAGTGCTCAGGGGTTACTCCTGGCTCCATGCTCAGAAATTGCTCCAGGCACAGGGGACCATATGGGGCACCGGGACTCGAGCCGATGACCTTTTGCATGAAAGGCAAACGCCTTACCTCCATGCTATCTCCCGGGACCCTCCAGTTCTAAGATTGGTTCAAGGTTTAGGGTCGAACCATTGATGTTGATGACTTTCATTTTTGAAAAGTCAACTTTCCAAAGTAATTTTTGGAAGCCAACATGAATTTCTCAAATGATGTTATTACTTCTTCACTAAAGCCAGATAGTGAAAGTTTTTTTTAACATATTTCTCCTTTTAACAACCAATAACTATGAAAACATTAAATTGAATATTTAGCATCATAAATAGTCTCCCAATCTTTTTCCTTAAACTAGATCATGGAAATAAGTGCTTTTTGGGGGTTCCCATCTAAGATCTTTAACACCCTTGCAATTGTATTTATTCCACAACAGTTTTGCAAAGCAGTTAGCACTGATTTAGACATTTTCCAAGTCATTTCTTGTTTTAAAATACTTTCTAAAGCTTCAGAAAAAAATTGCTTTCCTTATTCATTTCTGATATATTATTTGATGATTTTGCATAAAATCAACCTCTTCATTTTATTTTATTCCCCTTTCAATCACACTTATTTACTTACTTTAAATGATAATGAGAAAAGTACTTGATTTTCTTCAAAACAAAACCAGGCAGGGTAAATAAATCCCACATTTTCAATGGATGTTTTATTTTATAATTGCAGGCTTTGTCCTTTAACAAGCACATGTATTAATGTCTAGTTACACTCTGTCCCAAATTCCAGTGGCTCTCACATGGCCTTTTATTTCCTGCATGCCATTGACATTGTCATTTTTCTTTAGTATGAAGTCATTTCCATGGGATTTCATGTGGAGAAACTAAACTTGTGGGCATAAAATTCAAGTTGGCAGGTGTAAGCACTGAGCACCAAGCACACCATGGCCTGTGACTCTTTTGTCACTCCTTCTAGAAGCTTCTATAGGCACCTGCTGCCTCACCAGCTACAAAAGAATGCCCAGGTCTTATTGTCATTTTGTTGTTTTTGCTTTCTGGTTGTATGTAAAAATGATATCAGACTTCTTTAACTTGATGAAGACACACTCAGAGAATTTGAGTTTCCCAGTAACCTCCCATGTCACAGGTATCTCACTTGGTCTCCTCAGCTTATACTTGTACCACCACCATCCCATCTCTCTCTCTTTCTTGTACACACACACACACACACACACACACACACACACACACACACACACACACACACACACCTAAGCCAGCTCTCAGCCTCCTGGGCTTTTTACTAGATAGATAGCTGTGAGGAAGAACCCAGATCAGCCCTCCTCCTGCAAAGACACCCTCAACTCAAAAATTAAATTGCTAAGTAAACAAGGATGACTGGTTTTAAGCATAACAGAAGAATCTTGTCCTTCCACAGATTACATTTCTTTCCTTGCTCAACTCCCAACAGTTCCGTTGGCCTTACTGCAAATGGGTGAGCACAGACACAGGATGTTGACAACATGAAGGTATTTTAAGAACAAGCTAGTAATTGCACATTGTACTGGTAATGCTTCTTTTTAATGTTAGTACAGGTGAGGGAGAGAGCTTAAAGTGATGGAATGTGTACTTCCTACAGACAAGTCCTCAAGGGCAAGTCCTTCTGCTTCCTTGTGCAATGCTTGATGTGACCTAGTGGGCCCCAAGCCACCCCCTCAGGCTGAGCATCTCTGTATGCGATGGCCTTGGGCCCCAGATATCCCCTGGGGAGACACCTATTAGGTTTTTGAAGAGATATTAAACAATGCATGAGAAAAGGCAAGCCTGTAATGGTATAATTTCACCATTGATGCATATGTAATTTTAATAAATACTATTGAAATCACCTCCCTGCTACTCTGTTTATAATATCACCCAATCAAAGGAAAATTCTGCATAAGGTAAGATTTCTGACTCCAAGATGGATGAATAACATAATTCAGATAAACCTTCCTCAAGGAAAACGAAAATGATGCTTGAATTTTGGGAAAGAGCAAACAAGATATTAAAGACAGAGCGTCAAATTGGAGGGAAGATGAAAATAAGAAAGTTGGTGGTTTGGGGTAACTGTACTTGGAATCAGCAGTCCAAGAAGAAGTGCTGGAGAGAAAGAGGATTGTTAGCATTCTTGTGAACATAAGGAAAAAATTAAGTTAAGTCCACTAAGAGGTCAGCCTGAATGACAGGCTTTATTCTGGGTAAAGATGACAGAGAAATATGTTCTGGGTTAATAGTTAAACTAGAGGTGAAAGGCCATCACCATCCCCTGTCATGCTCACCAGCTGATTCAGACTGACACATACTTCTGCTAGATCTGAATAAAATCCATGTTTTCATTAAGCTTTTTTGGACTTCCATCTCAAATTATGTTGATATATTGTATCTCTTTTCAATATCTAAAAGTAACCCCCAAAATTGAGAAGACGTAAGAGGTGAAAATATATTTACCCCCAAAAAATAACAGAATAAGCAAACAATTCTAGAAAATGGAAACAAACATATAACTCTTAGAAATAATGAAATAATTAAACAGACTACCAAATAAATTGCTTTATTACCCAAAAAGTTTTAATATGAGATGTAGAAAGAACACAGGTATCACCCACCTAGAAAAATAAAAGTGAAGAAATGCAGACACTCTACTTTGCTCTGAAACTGTGCTTATCCCCTACTTGATGTACATCAGAACAACACATAAAAAAAGTATACTGCAAAGGACACTATGGAAAACATCGCAGAACACCACCATACTTAGAGAATAAAGACGATGGATGTGAAGACCTATCAAGTACCAGCCACCCACATAACTTCTCTTAGAAAGAAGTTAGAGAGGAAATTTGGAAGATTTTCCAGGGACTCAAAGAATTCCTGAAACAAAAAGAATGAACCACAAGTAAGAATCAAGAAAAAATAAAAGCAGAAATAAGAAAACTTCAAACCGAAACATCAGGACTAAAAAACTTGGTAATTGAAATGAAAACCTCACTAGAAAGCCTCACCAACAGAGTAATAGCTACTGAAGACAGAATCAGTGAGCTGGAAGATGAAATGCATAACAACGTCATACAACAGAAGACGCTGGAAAAGAACCTTAAAACAAGCAATCAAATGATGGAAAAAATTCTCTAAGAATGTGAACAGATTAAAATAAAAACACAATACAAAAATGCCTTCTGCACCCCTATATTTATTGTAGCACTATTCACAATAGTCATAACTTGGAAACAACTCAGGTGCCCAACAATGATGAGTGGCTAAAGAAACTGTGGTACACTTATACAATGGAGTACTATGAAGCTGTTAGGAAAAATGAAGTCATAAATTTTGCCTTTACGTGGATGGACAGGGAGACTATTATGCTAAGAGAAATGAGAAGGGTAAACACACAATGGTGTCACTCATCTGGATGATATAAGAAAAATAAAAGGCAGCATAGCGATAATATCCAGAGACTATATAGCTGAAAGCTTGGAGGACCAGATCATGACATGAAGCTTGACACAAAGCAAAGTTGCTGCTAAAGTCTAACCACAATTTCAACTACCATGATAGAGATACTACTGTGATAGAGAGAGAGAGAGAGAGAGAGAGAGAGAGAGAGAGAGAGAGGCAGAATGCCTCCTTGAGTGCAGAGTGTTGTGGTGGGGAAGATTATTGGAGGGGCATTGGTGGTGGGAAGATTGCACTTAGTAAAAGGTGATGTACATTCTATGAATAAAACCCTAGAAAATTTTTGTAAACAAAGTGATTAAATAAAATAGAAAATAGAATTTGGTCATTCAGGTTGTGATTTTGAGAAATAGTGGCCAGTCTTTATATATATATATATATATATATATATATATATATATATATAATACCCCCTCTCTGCAGAGAATGAAAAATAGTAAGAGAATAAGTTGTCTGTGAAAAACTACATTGTAACTGGAATTTTCCAACTCTGAAGAGAGAACTAGTGAACTAGAAGTCAGATCAGAATAAAATGAGTCAACTGACATGTGGCTAATTTAAAATAAATTAAAGTTTTAAAACTATAGGAGAGATTCAGTGATTCAATAAGAGAGGTGACAGTGTGTTACTGAGTCCTTACAAGAGAGAAGAAAGAAACCAAATCCAGCAAACATTTATATCAACAAAAGTTGAGATATGTTCAGAACTGGTGAGGACATCAAACATTCAAATCCCCCTTGTAAACTCTGATCAGGATGAATAGCAAAGTGATTATAAAATTCTTAAACACATTGGGGTAATCAGCTGAAAAATCAAGATCAAAGAGAAAAAAAATTTTACAAGTACCTAAATCAAAAACACTCTTTTGCTTCAAGATGCAACAATTAGACAGAGTGCTAATTACTAAGTATAGAAGATGCAAATGTGGAGACAATGGTTCCATCGTCTTCATATCAGAATCATTTTCAAGAAGAGTCGAAGTAGAATATTTGGTGTCACGGGTCTCCAATCCTTTGGACTGCCTACCTAAAATAATTTTATGTTACTCTCTAGTGTTTGGGTGTGATCAGCTCTGGTAATGCCATCTGGACCTGGAGCACAGACTAGGTCATGGTTGGACCTTAGTTGGGGAAACACCTTCCTAAAATTTGTCTTAGGTCACCTATATGACTAAGACCTGTTATTTCATCAAGAGTTGTTTTGAACAGCTCTTCCCAAAAACCATACACCCTTGCCCCTTTTACTTTACTTTAGGTGTTTCCTGAACTCTGATCTCTCTGTAAGGTCAACGAGATGTCCACATTAACTGGGTAACTGGAGCCTTTGGGGAGACAAGTGGAATTCCATGGTCAGATCTGATAGCTGGGAGGGCATACTGAGCAAAGTATTGGTCCTGCACATATATGATTTCATATAAGATTTCAGAGATCTATATTATTGGTAGTATTGGACTTGAGCTCCAACCAGTGACCCTACCTTGTGCTCCCTCCTGTCCACAGTAGCAAGGCCTTGAATGTATGAAAGTTCCTGGCCATTGCTTACTTCACCTCACACAACAATCGTTCTCTCATACTGGTCATACTGTCTTTCTCTGATGCTCCCAGACCACTGTGCAGCAAAGGCAGCAAAGGTCAAAGGTAGTGAGTCTCAGAGTTGGCTGTCAGTGTCAACCCATGATTCTGACTGATGATGCTTTGTCAAGGGAATCAGGTCTATCTCAGTCTTCTGCAGATAAATAGATTACTACCACCAAAACCATACTTATTCCATGTTTCCATGTTTGGGGGCTTATAATTTACTTACTTTATTTAAAGAATATGCATCACACAGTTCAGAGAGTTGACTTTGTAATGCATTTGTTTCCAAATAAGTGTGAGCAAAGTTATTTTTTAAAGAATAAAAAGAAAAAGAGAGAAGAAAGAAATCAAAAGAAAAAAAAGTACGGTGATGAGAAAATTTGTGAAAATCATTGTATCTCCAATGAGGTCATTAAGACATTGGCAGAAGGTTTAATAAGCTCTTGTTGGTAGCTGACCATTCTGTTATTTCATTTTATTTCTGAACATTAAGTGACCTCAGCTACAAATTGGCATTTAAACTGATGACAGCATCAAACAAATGAAGCTGCCCAGGAATTCAAAGCATAATTACTGATACTGTGGCTTTTATTATTGATACTGGGGCCTGCTCTCAGCTGCCAGGTCTCCAGGAAATAGGAGACTTTGCAGGTGGGGTGGGTGGTGAGGGGAGGATTTTACACTCTCTCCAAAAATAGTCCTGGTGATATCAGCGCATATACTAGCAAATCTAAATTTTGTTCAGAAGAGTGTGGGTTTATGGAGTCTATGGAATTGGCTTAGACTTACATTTTTATCTCTTCCTCATACTGTGTGCATCAGATCTCTGGATTCATTATAGGTGAACATCCCGAAGCCACCATCTGCAATAGCCACACTTCCCTACTTGGCAGTCAACATTTTACTCTCTGCTTTTTTTTTTTTTATGCAAGTTTCATTTTATATATACCATATTTCAGGGGTCCTCAAACTTTTTAAACAGGGGACCAGTTCACTGTCCCTCAGATTGTTGGAGGGACAAAAACTATGAGCAAATTCCTATGCACACTGCATATATCTTATTTTGAAGTGAAGAAACAAAATGGGAACAAATACAGTATGTGGCCCTCGGACCATACTTTGAGGACCACTGTATTTGAACAAAATGATCACTTTATTTTTCTGTTCATCATAAGTGTACACAGTGATTTTATTTTCCTTCATAGAAAAGCTCTAAGAGAGTCTCCGCATCCATGAACTATCCTGCTTAGCTTTTCCTAAATAACTCTTCACATATTCGAACAATGAAGCAACCGTATCTCAGCCTTTGGTTATGATTAAGTGGACTGAGAGGATGAAATGAGTTTCATACAGTGGATGGATGTACAACACAATAGATTTTGACTCTGTGTTACATCAGGAAAATTGATATCATTAACTTCACTTCTCTTTTACATCCAAACTAGTTCTCTGATTGGTTCCTGACTCACCACGCATGCATCTTCTGTCTTCTCTTCAGTCCTTTATCCAACAACTTCCTGTATCTCGTTATCCTCTGTGGAAAAGGGGCTTCTGTCTTTCAGGAGAGGAGTCTAAGCTTGAGAAAAGGACATTTTGGTGGTTTGTAACAGGAAAATATTCTTGATCTGACAGTTTAACCTGGCTTCAACCATTGACTTAGGTTACCTTGAGGATTAGAATAGAGACGATCACTCTTGACACATTTACACAACACTAAGAGACCAGGATAGGTGACAAGCACAACTTTTTTTAGGGTTTTATAGTTCCCGTTAGGAGAAGACACCCTAGTATGGTCCAGAATAGAGGAGGAGGGAGTTCATGTGAATCCTGAGTGGGATGACCAAAATCTGCCCAAAACCAAAGCCAGTGTCACAAGCTCATGCATGATATGTCCCTCTTTACCTTCCTCATCTTAAATTTCCTTAGGGTAACAATAAATGTCAGAATTCTATAGTTTCCGTCCCCCAGTTCATCCCAAGCTTGGACATGGTGTCCTTAGTTGTAGCTATCCTGATAATGCGGCAAGCGTCTGCTCTTGTTGTGAGCCACTTTGGTGATGTGCCCCTGGCATCTCCTGGCACCAGGCCCCTCTACCAATCTTGTTGCACAGTTCTCTTCCTCTTAGGTTTGGAAATTGAGTGGACTGGGGAGCGCAGAGTGGTCCCTGGTTGATGGAATGATCTTTGCCAAGCCACGATGCTCAGTGCTCTGTCAATAAGTCTGTTGACTCATCTGTATTTCCAGCTCTGGTCTGTTTGCTGTCTCCCAACTTCTATGTTCACTGTGAGCAGTCCTCCCATTTGCCCTTAGTCTTTACTCAGCTTCTGCAAATAGCGAGCAAGAATGAAGGCTGCAAGGTCAACTTTGATCTCTATCCAGTCATGCTATTGAACTCAACTACAGCCAGATAGAGTTGCGGTTGTAAAGACACAGATACAAGATTCCCAAACACATAATACTCAATTCCCTCCAGTAATAATGAACATGTGATAACAGGTTAGAGGGAAATTCTCTATTCCCTTTTAGCCCTTATTCTTCTCCCACTAAACATGTTTCAGTAGTGACAACAGTGTTTAATTGAGTTGGGGGGTGTAAGAATGGAGTCAATGACCCAGCAGTGCTCAGGGACTACTTCTAGCTCTGTCCTAAGGGGTCATTCATGGTAGTGCTCATACAGGCCAGGCTCCCATCCATCCTGCCTTAACCCTTGTGCTATATCTCAGGCCCCAGGATGGGTTAATTTTGAGAATCATAAAAAAGATGAAAGACTTGGCTTTCAACAGAGAAAGTTATCGCATTTCTCTCTTATTCGTTTAGAATTCCAGTTAATCTGGTTTCTAGAGACCAGGCAAGTATTTTGTCTTAGTGAATCTAGGCCCCCCAG
>PVKC010007476.1:0-29455 GCA_004027635.1 Crocidura indochinensis
TTCACAGTCTCTTCTGCTTAGAACACCAACAGCCCAAACCCCTCAGTCTACTACTGATCCAGGCCGCCTTTGACTCAAGTTCCCTTACCCAGCCTTGATGGCTCTATTCTTGGAACTGCACTACTAGGCCTCTTCTTTCCACTATGGATTCTAGCATCTAACTTTGACTTTCGTTTGTTTTCTGTTTTGGGGCCACACCTGGCAGCGCTCAGGGGGTTGCTTCTGGTTCTGCCCTCAGAAATCACTCCTGGCAGCTCAGGAGACCATATAGGATGCAGGGGATCGAACCCGGGTCCATTCCAGGTCAGCAAGATATGCAATGCAAATGCTATCACTCAGGCCCCCTAACTCTGACTTTTTGTCCTATCAGCAACCTCCTGCCCCAAAAAAGCAGATTTGCCTCTGGTTTCTCTGCTGTGAAGGAGATTGTGGAGGAGCGATGCCCTCATGGCCTCTGACTGCTACTGGGCCCTGGGGAGGAGTCAACTTCCTGTCTTCCTCCCACAGAAGCAGCTTCCTCCTCCTCTACCAACTCCTCCTCTTCCTCTTCTTCCTCCTCATCTACCATCTCCTCCTTTTTTTTCTTTCTCTGTCCCAGGTTCCTCTGTGCCCTGGTTAGCAGTAAGAAGACAGGAAGAAAAGGACACAAAAATGGGGCCTCTGACCCTGAGCTGTGTGGGCTCAGTGGGCCACCTTGCCACCACTGCCATCAGGCTAGTCTCACAGCCTGTGGAGTTCTTTCATGTGTGGGCACCTCCACACTTCTTGCACCCAGCGAGATACCACTGGGCCTTTACATTTGTGCCCAACTACAGCCTCCTTCCCAGCTTTGTCACCAGGTCTAGGAGCCAGGGAGTAACCAACTTTATTTGGCAGGAAGAGGTGAAGTGAGCAGCTGTGGCCATGCTTCGGGTGACGTCAGTTCCTTTCCCAGACCCCTGATTTGAGATGGCCGGTGCTGCTGTTGTTCACCTCCACATCCGGCCACAAACACCAGCCCCTTCTCACGTTCCTTCAGGCCCCCTCAGGAAGGTTTCTCAAAAGCCTTTAGAGCCAGGGACCTGAGATTATCTTTTTATTGCAATTTTGATTAATGATTGTTCACAAACTGATAGTCGAAACACCATAGAACAAATTTGCCCTAGAGATTAGGAAAGATTTACATCTGCCTGCCGAGCTCAGGGCCTGCCCACCTTTTCCCTCCAAGGTCAAAGCCAGCCCAGGTTATAGTGCCTGAGAGCTTCACCCCACCCCCACCTGTACACACACAGTGGGGGCCAAGATATAATGCACTTAAGTCTTCTTTGGAATTCTACTGGCCATAAATTACAAATAAAAAGAGCAAGGGACCAAGCAAAAAGACCTAAGAGTTTTAATCGCGTTTTTCTTTCTGGTTTCTATTATTAACCTTAATGCCTATCACAGATTAGCTTCTGAAAGGGAGAATGGGGGCATGAAGACCATGGGGGCTTCCTGCAGACCTCAGGTCCCATCACAGAAGAACTGGTAACTGAAAAGTGTCCAACACCAGGCGAGGGGTGAGAATGCTGCAAGTCCTGGGATAGGAAAATGCTGGAGCTCCAGGACTCTGATCCAGAGCCATCATCAGAATTTCTGGGGTGGGGGCTGGAGAGATAGTACAATAGAAAGTGTTTGCTTTGCACCTGGCCAACCAGGTTTGATCTCTGGTATTACAGACAGTCCCCTGAGCACAAGTAACTCCTGAGTATTCCTGGGTGTGATCCAAAAAGCCAAATTGAAACAAACAGAAAAAGTAATTTCTGGGATGGGGGGGGGGGGGCATTCAGTCAGTGCCCTTCAAGGGAGAGTCTCAGGGAGTGGGGTGCTAGCTGTCAACTTGAGCCTGCCCATTCAACTCCTCTGTGGTCCCCTGGGTGTGGAGAGTAGAGAGTTTGCAGAGTCGATTCTAAACTGAAACTGGAAAATGAAACTGGAAATCACAGCGTCACAGCCCTTAACACCGGGGTTTTCTTTTCCATAGGGAGAGTCCCCTGGGGGGAATGAAGTCGATAGGGGGGACAGAACTCTTCATGGGGTCAGGAGGACAACCCCAAGAAGCCTGGCCTGTCCACAGGCACATGAGCATGGGAGGCAACAGCAGGAGGCCTCAGTTCCGGGGAGCAGTTCCGCTCTCAGAAAAACTATTTTCATACTTGTTGTTGAAAAACTTTCAGAAATGCTTAAGGAAGGGCTCATTGTTAATCTAAATTTTCTCAGAATTAAGCATTTCACACCACCAAGTTCTGGCCCCACCAACCCCTGCCTGGCCTATTGGGCTCCCTCCCACTCACTCCTCCTCCCCCACTTACCCTCCACCCCCCTTACCAGCCATTTAGGACTGTGGTCTTTCAGAATTGTTTGAAAGTGCAAAGTTCAAAAACTGGTTCCCACCCCTTCCTATCCCCCAAACCTATACAGTCTATCCCTCAAACCTATACAAACGTACACACAGGAACAGAAAGCAACTGCCAGCAAAGGCATTATTTTTGTCCTTTTACTGATAGGCAAAACACTCCACAAAGTTTGGGGGTAACTTTGATGCTGATACTAGGGCAATTTTTGTGGCAGCAGATTTCCTGAAGGCTCTGTAGAGTAGGAAGGCCTCTGTAGAGGGGAAAGCTGAAGCAGGAAAGAGTGCAGAAGGGAAAGCTGAGACCCCTTTCCCTACTCACTTCCCAACAGCCCTCCCTTTTTCACCTGAAATATCTCTTCCTGGGAATGCTTGTCTCAGCCCTGAAACACCCCCAAGCCCCACATACTCCCTTTCATATCTTAGAAGTCATACCCCCTGAGTCCCTGTATGATTCATTGTCCAATTTCCTTCTCCCTCTCTGGAATTAGAATTTGGGAGTCAGGGAGCCTGTGGATGCTGCCTGAGGTGATCTCAGTGCCCGACTGTTGCTTCACTAGATTTGGATTCTGAATTAAGGGAGTTTGAAGGGACTAAGGAAATTTTGAAATTTCAGTCAGAATGCAGCCAGTGGTTCTGGTTGCTTGGGATGCTCCAGCCCCATAAGCACTTTCAATTGAAGATACAATAGACAGATGCCTATGTCTGCTGTCTAAAGAGTCTCCTTACCCTAGCTGTGGAATGTTTAGACTCTCCCAATGGAAGGTGTCTATGATTGTGGACTTAGCAGGCGTGTGTGTGTGTGTGTGTGTGTGTGTTTGTGTGTGAGGGGGTGCGGGAGAGGGAGAGAGACATCTCGGTGGCATCATAATCTGTGACCCTTGTTTTACCCCTTCCCCACATAGATTGGCCCACATAGCCTCTTCTAGATAGACAGAGACTTCCTGGGAATACTTGGAAAAGAAAGACCACTAGGGTGTTGGAGCGATGGTATAGCTAATAGTGTTTACCTTGCATATAGTCTACCCAGGTTTAATCCCTGACATCCCATTTGGTTCATGGAATACTGACAGGAGTAATTCCTAGAGGCAGAGCCAGAAGCTACCCCTAAGAACCACTGGGTATAGCCGCAAAAGAAAAAAAGTAGAAAGGCCACTTTGAGGAAGCAAATGGGGTTGAGGGGGTGCTGGACAATGATGTATATAGGTGAAACAGATAAGGGGTGCTAGTAGACAGAACAGCGCTGACTGCAACCCACATCTCCCATCATCTGGAAATGGACCTGCCATCATGCATGTGCCCAAGAAGCATTGTACCAGCCTAAGAAGCCAGACTGAGAAATGCCCTTTTCTATCCTTCAAGGGCCAAGTGACTTTGAGCCCATGACTGAACTGCTCTTGCCTCATTTTTCTCATCTTGCAGGACCAGGACAATTGCCTTGTCCTCTGTGACTTAATCAGGGTGAACTCTTGACACAGGACTAGCCTCTCTCACCCTTAGCCAGGGTATCTAGAGCAGGGTTGTGAGGAGCCAGTGAGGTAGCAAAGATGCCATCAGAAGCTGGAGAAAGACTCTTGAAAATACTGAGAGTATGGGGCCGGAGAGATAGCGTGGAGGTAAGGCGTTTGCCTTGCATGCAGAAGGACAGTGGTTTGAATCCCGGCATCCATATGGTCTCCTGCGCCTGCCAGGAGCGATTTCTGAGCATAGAGCCAGGAATAACTCCTGAGAAATGCCGGGTGTGACCCACTGAGAGCATGGGTCCAGAGCAATATCAAAGCAGCATGGCATTTGCCTTGCATGTAGCCAAGCCGAGACAGACCTGGGTTCGATCCATGGCATCCCATCACCACCCCCCCATCCAACCTGCCACAAGGAATTTCTAAGTGCAGAGCCAGTAGTAACCCCTGAGTGCCACTGGGTGTGGCCCAAAAAACAAAAAAAAAAAAAGAAAAGGAAAAAAAAAACCACAAAAACCTGAGAGCAAAGTTTCCCTCCCACCTTTGGGGTGGGGCAGCAGCTCCACGTATTTAATGCTAAACTGGAAGATGCCTCAAGGAAGGTAGAAACCTGAAACCACAACCCTTTATGCTTTAGGACGCCCTGAGGCAGTGTGGCCTCAGCAGATGGCAAGGCCTAGAGCAGCAAACCCACTTCCTCCCTGTGTTCCATGCTCTTTCCAAACTGCAGGAAGCAGGGTTTGAGACAGGCTTTTCAGGGGTTGTGTGGGAGAGGACTGGACAAGGGTCAGCCAGTGCCAGGGCCAGAAGAGATCTTTCCCCAGGCGCTCTCTCTCCTCTGCTCCCAGGGGCTGCTGTGCTACAGCCTCTTCCCTCCCCTCCCTGGCCTGCCTGGGACCCCCCTGGAGCTGACTCCCTTGCCCTTGCTCTTCTCTCTTGAGATTGCATGCGTTTGCACAAAAGGCGTCCAGCTTGAGAGATGCAGGCTGGAGAGGAGAGCTGAATCTCTTCTCAAAGGAAATGAAGTTGTGGTTTTGAGACATTCACTTCACATCCGTGGTCGGCTTTCCCAGGGTTCTTAGAGGTGAATGCAGGGTCAGCCTAGTGTCGCCAAATAAGGTTCACCAGTGACCTTAGCAACAGCCTTCGCTGCCCATTGGCTGCTCTTGCTGCTGTCGCATGCCAATGCGTGTCTGGCTGCTGGGTCAAAGTGAGGCTGAAGCTTCCAGCTGCTCCCATTAGAAACCGCTGCCCTGGAGAGAAACCTGGGTGAGGTGGAGAGCTCTGGGCTAAACCCTGGTATGCAGCATGTTGCCCAGTTGCCCATACTTTGGTGGCCACTGGCCAGCCCTCCACCGGCTGTGACTTAGTGACCTTCTCCCAGCCGGCCAGAACAAGCTGCCCTCCCCAGGTTCTTGCTTTTCAGGCTGAGAAGCTGACGGTCCCTATGTCATTCCTTCTCAGTGCCAGGTGCTCTGCTTAGCTCTGGCTACCCATTAACTCTTTGGATTCTCAACTATTTGGGGGAGCCAAATGAGCACCCTTTTATAGATAAGGGAATATAACTAAAGAATGTTCAGTGGCCAGAGAGATAGCATGAAAGTAGTGAGTTTGCCTTGCATGCAGAAGGACGGTGGTTCGAATCCCGGCATCCCAAATGCTCCCCTGAGCCTGCCAGGAGCGATTTCTGAGTGTAGAGCCAGGAGGAACCCCTGAGCGCTGCCGGGTGTGACCCAGAAACCAAAAAAAAAAAAAAAAGTCCATCACTAGTACCACGACTGTTGATAAATGGAAATCCTCCCAATTCTGACACCAGTTCATCCTTGCACAGGGACCATGCTAATCTTCTCTGTATCGTTCCAATTTTAGTATATGTGCTGCCAAAGTGAGCACTGACACCAGTTCAAACAGGCCCTGACCCCATGCCATCGCTGTCTATTGCCACAAACTCAGCATCTCTGCCTCAGTGTCTGTCCGTGACCTGAGAATAATTCACCTGCCTCACAGAGTCAGGGTGAAGGTCCCATGGCGTCACTTAACATGTAGGAGCCAGTGCAAAGTTGTGGTTGTTTCATTACCACCTTGTTGCTGATGACTTTGGCACCTGCTCGGTGCACCTCAAGGCAGCCTGTATATTCCCGTCCCTCAGAGGATGCTGCTGAAATGTTGAGGTTTCAGCAGTCTGGACCAGACTTCTCAGTGGCCCTCGTACTTGGTTTCCACTTCCTCATTCTCAGCCTCCTCTTCCTGCTCCCCGCAACTGCATTACTGAGGTATCAAGACCTCAGAGCGGAAGGAGCCCGCTGCTGATGCCTCACCTCCCCTGCCTATGAGTGATGGGGAAGGGTGAGGGACAGGCAGCCAGGACCGCAGGGAGCAAGTTGAGGCCAGAAGGTGGCCCGGACAGACTGCAAGGGTAGGAGCTAAAGAGATAGAACTGAGTAAAGGCACTTGCCTTGCACAGGATCACCTGCTTCTCTTCCCATCACTGCTAGGAGTGAGCTCTGAGCACAGCTGAGGTGACTCAAAACAAAATTATAAAAACTTAAAAAATGATTAACAACCACAGGCCAAAGCAATAGCACAACAGCAGGGCCTTTGCCTTGCTTGCTGCTGACACAGGACTGACCCTAGCATCCCAGACGGTCCCCAAACCTGCCAGGAGTGATTTCTGAGCACAGAGCCAGGAGTAACCCCTGAACACCATCAGGTATGGCCATAAAACAAAACAAAATCATGAACAACCAAACTGCAAAGTCAAACAGACCTCATTTTTTCTCTCCCCCAGGAAAGGGTGGAGTGTTTCAGCACTGTTGACCTGAGAAACAGTTTCAGAATCAAAACAGTTTCAGAATAAGCAAGGGAGGAAAGATGAAAATGTGCATTCCCTGTAACTTAGCAGGTCTCCCCTGAGAGCACCCCCTAACCAAACTCTTTCCCACGTGTACCAGAACCTATTCACAGCACTCGGATGGATCCAAGTGACCCCGACATGAGAGAAGACATCCAAGTCACCAAGGCTCTTGCTATGAAGATGAAGGAAATGCAGTGATTTTTCTAATGGCAGCAGCATTGGGCGGGCGGGCATGCTGTTCTGGACACTGAATGTAGCGCCCTAAAGAAGTTGCTGGACACAGTTCTGTGCATGGAAACAACTGGCAGAATGGGACTTCATTATTGGCAGCTACATTCCAAAAAGGTAAAATGGAAAAGGCACAGAAATTGCCATCAATAAAGTCAGATTAGGGGCCAGAGCATTAGCATAGAGGGTAAGGTATTTACCTTGCTTGCAACTGACCCAGGCTTAATACCTGGCATCCCATATACTCTCTTGAGCTTGTTAGAAGGAATAACTTTCAAGCTCAAAGTAAGGAGTAATCCCTGAATGCTGCTGGATGTGCCCCCCCGCCCCCCCCAAAAAGGAATGAAAAGAAACGAAGAAAAGTCAGCTTGGTTGAGGATATGGGAGAGACTGATAGCATAGATGAGGAGGAGCACACAAGGCCCAGAGCAGTTGGTGTTTTACCTCTTGATGTGGTGGTAGCTATACAGATATTTGCTTTATATGTTCTATTTGCTAAACAGAATACATGTTTGATATACATCTGCATAATTAGAATCATTGTTTTGCAGTGAAAATGGAACATGTGTATGTGTGATGATTCCAGCATGGATACCCCACAGGATCTTTCGGAAGAGAACAGGAATGCCCCCACATGACTGAAACTGAGCTGTGACACAAGTTTCGGAACCTTGGAGGGAATTTCAGATCCAGCTCTGACTGGAGTTTGACTTGTCACTTCAGCAGAGAATTGTCCACTGGTGTCTCTGGAAACAGGACTTTTGAAGGAACCACAGGCAACACCTGCTCAGACTTCAAGAGAACTGAAGGGACAAAGGACACATGCCAATGACTGTACCCAGGAACCACCCTTCTCCACCCCATATTATCTGCCTAGTCTTTACAGAACACAGGGCCAGAGGGAGAGGACGGGTTAAGGCACTTACCTAGCATGCATTCAACCCCTGTTTGATCCCCTGTATCACCCATGGGTCCCTGAACATCACCAAGTATAGTTGTGGGGGCCCTGGAGCAAGAGGGGCCCCTGGAATTTCTGAGCATTATTTGGGTGCCCTTTCTATCCTCCCAAAAAAAGACAATGCAAGAAGGAAAATGTGCTTCAGTAGGGGCAGAAACAGGAGCTTACAGAATAAGGAAAGAGTCCAGGACCTCAGGATAAGGCTTTTGGGGCTGGTTGCCCCTTGGGGACTAGCATTTCAAAGGACACAGACCTTGTTTTTCTGTTTTGTTTTTGAGCCACACCTGGTGACGCTCAGGGGTTACTTCTAGCTCTGCGCTCAGAAATCGCTCCTGACTTGGGACGCAGGGGATCGAAACACGATCTGTTCTAGGTCAACAGCATGCAAGGCAAACACCCTACTGCTGCACCATTGCCCTGGCCCCAGACCTTGTTTTATTCATACCTATGTACCTGGCCTAGATGGGCCTTGGTAGATAGCTAAACTTTCTCTTTGTGGAGAGTAAATACTCCATAGGTCCTGGAGTGACAATGTCATCCTACTCCATCAGGTTCCCTGATTCTCTGGGTCATTTCCAGTTAGCCCAAGCTACTACAGGGAACTTCCTGAGTAGGTATCAGGCTGGTGCCCACAGCAGCACATAGGTTTGAAAGAAAATGTTCCCCCCTTTCCAAACATGTCACCAGTTTCCACAACTCTTTAAACGCCCCGATTTGGCTGGCTATCATTTTTTCTTTGTGCTCTCTTAGCATTCAGGTGGACCTGGTATTGAGCCTATTGTCAGTGTTCTCTTCTTACTTTTTCTGGAGACACCCTGAAACTTGGCATGTGGTGAAACTCTGTAGATATTAGCTCCTATCATTGACTTTATTATTTGAATAGACAATCATGAATTCAATGTTTCCTATCAAGCATGAACTGGCTGACATACCTCACTTTTTCATGATTTATAGTGTGTGTGTGTGTGTGTGTGTGTGTGTGTGTGTGTGTGTGTGTTTGTGTGTGTGTTGCTTATTTCTGGCTCTGTGCTCAAGAGTCACTCCTGGCTGGGTTTAGATGACCATATGGAGTGCCAGGGATTGAACTCCCATCTGCAAGGCAAGTGCCTTAGCCACTGTATCTTCTCAATCTCACAAATGTGGTTTCTCAAATTTTATTTTATTTTTAGACACTATGATTTATAATACAATTAATGCATAGCATTTCTTGGATAAATCATTTCAACACCACACCATGCCCTCCACCAGTGTCTGCTTCTTTCCAACAAAGTCCTAGTGTTTCCCTACCCGTCTATTCCACCTATTCCAAGCTTCCTACTGAAGATCAATTCTCTGTTATTTTGGACTATGGCCATTTGTTATTCTCCTACAGTGTTTCTTTATATTCCATATTGGACATGAGGGTTGTTTCCAGATTTTGACTATTGTAAATTGTAGAATTTGTCCCCAAAAACCTCATGGATGGAAAATGCCCCTAGGTAAAATAGTTTAGATCTTAGAATGCAAAGCATTTGCAAATGTGTACCCAGGAAAGAACAGAATAGTTGGAAAGAATAGAATTGATAACAAATATCTGCTACTATAAAGATTTTACTATAGAATAAAGTGGTTTAGATCCTTTAGACATGGGACAACAACTTGAGCAGAAATAGAATAGGAAATTATCAGGATTTTTTACTTTTCTTTGGTTGATTTTGTGCCACATCCAGTGATGCTCAGATTTGGTTACTTCTGGCTTTCTACTCAATAATCACTCCTGGCAGTGCTCAGGGTACCAAATGGGACTGAACCCAGATCTGCCATGTGCAAGGCAAGCTTCTTCCCCAGTGAGCTCTTTCTCCAGCCCTACTGTATACTTTTAATGGTGTCTACTGATTAGCTAAGTGAAATACCATAGCCTCTGGTCTATTGTATACTGATGAACTTTATCAATAAAGCAATGGTTCATTAAGTTGAGAGTCCTGTGGGAGTGTGAACAATACTTTATTGCTTAAATGGCCAGCCTGTGAGCTCAAGCCTGTGGCTGCCCAGGTGACCTAACATTTGAACAGTCCCTGTATGTTCGTCTTCTTATATGTTTGTTTGTCGTATTTTCTGTGACCAACCTCTGCTGGACGAAGGTCAGAAGGTACCCATCAGTGACATTAGACAGCAAATAGTGTTATAATGAACATAGGAGTGCAAATGTCTTTTCTAAATAGAGTTTGTGGGTCTTTGGGGTAGATGCTAACAAATGGAATTGCTTGGTCAAATGGGAGTTCAATTCCTAATAAGAAGTGTCTTATTATTTTCCAAAATGTTTCTTGTATGATGCTTTTTTTTATCCAAATAAATTATTTATTGGTCTTTTTAGCAAATGACAAAATTTTTGCATATAATTTAGTACTGTCATTTATCATTTACTTGTCTAATTAAAGGACAGGTATTATTAATTTTGTTTAAAGACATACTGCTTATTTTGGACAAAATGCTTTTGTAGGGGCAGTTGGTGGCTGTACTTAGTGGTGCTTAGGGCTTATTCCCTAAGCAGGATCACTCCTGCCTGGCTCAGGAAACTATATGGGGATGTTGGGGATTGAACCACATGCAAGGCAAAGGCCCTACCATTTGTTTTATCACTCTGGCCCCAAGACAAAATGCTTTCTTTCTTTTTTCGGGGGTGAGAGGGAATGGGGAAACCCAGCAGTGCTCAAATGTTATTCTTGGCTCTACGCTCAGAAATTGCTCCTGGCAGGCTCAGGGGACCATATGGGATACCAGGGATTGAACCAGGGTCTGTCTGGCTGTGTGCAAGACAAACATTGTGCTATCGCTCCACCCTGACAAAATGCTTTTTAAAAATATATAATTTACATGGGGCCGGGCGGTGGCACTGGAGATAAGGTGCCTGCGCTAACCTAGGACGGACAGTGGTTCGATCCCCCAGTTCCCCATATGGTCCCCCATGCCTGCCAGGAGCGACTTCTGAGCGAATAGCCAGGAGTAGCCCCTGAGCGTCACCGGGTGTGGCCCAAAAACCAAAAAAAAATAAAATGTTAAAATATATAATTTACACTTAACATTATATTGGAAACACGCAGAAATTTTCAATGCCCGGGGAAACCAGAACTTTGGATGACTCACTTGATTGCAATGTTAGCTTTATTGTGGAGATTTGAAACTGAACCATAATAACTCTGAGGAGTCCAGGTCATGCACCAAGAGCTGCCAGATGCCCAAATAGTGCTGTGGGATTCAGCCTGTTTGTCTCCCAGAGTTCCCGGACTCTCTGGGCAATCTTGTGGATGAGATGGTAGACCCCATTTGGTACTTATGGTAATGAACTCAGCCACCACTGAAGATTCACGGGTGGGAGCATGGAAGAGGATACCCCCGTTAGTGTGAATTATCTCTGACTTCACTCACAAAAGCAGGTCTGATCTCAGCTATGAATCTACCTTGCTACTTTATGTGAGTAGCATAACCTCTCTGAACTTAAGCAGGCCCAGTGGCCTAATGTAATAGGCACTGGCCTCTTAAGCTAAGGTTCATGGGTTTGAGTCCCACCTGGGATGCACTTCCATGGCTTTTGTTTATTTGGTATTCAGAAATGGAACCTGGAGCCTCCTGTGTGTACAACAGGTGTTCTACTGTTGATCCTCATTCCCATTCCTGACCCCAATGACATTATAAGTGAAATGCAGTCACTGTTTTCTTCTGGTGCAACGGTGGGATCCATCAGTAGCCCAACTGTATGGCCTATTCCCTAATTAATCCACACAACCATTGTGGCCTGGGATTTCCTCAGAGCATGTTTGCTGCTGTGTAACCCAAAGTTACCAGTCCATCAATCACAGCTATTGTTACACACGTTAGTGGAAGCAGGGGTCACTGCAGGCCACTAGCCCTTGTAGGTCTGGCCAGGCTTTGTTCTTAGAGGAAGGGCAGGGCTCTGACAAGTGCAGGCTGTGATGCCAGGAGTCAAGGATCCCAGAGCAAGTCTGGGTGAAGTGAAGCCAAGAGCCATTTCGAGACCTGAGCTGTGAAAGCCCAGAGGAGCACATATCAAACATCTGACTTGCATGAATCAGGAAGGGGCAAGACCACAGTGCCAGCTTCAGTTTCCGAGCTGCTTTTGGTCCGAGGTAGGCTTTCATCTCATCAGGTGTCTCACTAAGGGGTCTGAGTGGTAGTGAGTCTCTTAGGGCCCTGACTATGCAGAGCTCAACATAGAGAATCCCTAGAACTCAGTTTGTGGCCTTACAAAGGGAAGTTCTGGGCGCTTTTTATATGCATCGTATATGTCACATAAGACATAACTCTTGGGGCCAGAGAAATAGCACAGTGGTAGAGCATTTGCCTTGCATACGGCCAACCCAGGACAAATGGTGGTTCAATTCCCGGCATCCCATATAGTCCCCCAAGCCTGCCAGGAGCGATTTCTGAGCCAATAGTAATCTCTGAACTCCACTGGGTGTGACCCAACCCCTCCCCCCAAAGACAACTCTGTTGGGGGGTGTAACTCATTGGTGCTCAGAGTTACTCCTAGATCTGCACTATGGCATTTCACCTGGTTTGCTTGGGGAACCATTTGGGGTGCTGGGTACTCAACCTGGGTTAATTGTGTGCAAGGAAAGTGCATCTGATCACTGAGCTCCTGTGTTATGACTGAAAGCACTGGTCCTCCATTACTGTCAAATGTGGCCAAAAACCAAAAGGTGAAGGGAAAAAAGGTAGTTTATTGTTGAATTTTTGTGGGGTTTTTTTTGGGGGGGTGCTACACCTGGTGTTACTCAGGGGTTACTCCAGGCTCTGCACTCAGGAATCACCCTTGGCAGGCTCAGGGCACCATATGGGAACTCTATGGGGTGGTGGAGTTTAAACTGGGTTGATTGTGAGCAAGGCAAGTACCTTACTGCTGAACTCCAATAGAAAGAACAGTTTTAAATTATAGAGAACTATGAAGAAGAAAACAGTCACCTATTATCCATCCCCCCAAAGAGAACTGCCATTAGTATTCGGATATATTTCTTCTTGTCTGTTATCCCACATAAAACTACCTCTTATCTAGACATTATTTTGGAATTGCAGAATGAGATGTTTTGCACACAAAGGAACTAGAAAACTTTTTCTTCTTTCTTCAGGAACAAAGGTGCATACATAGCCCTGGGGCAGTCTATTGCTATTGGTGGTGGTGATGGGGTGTCTTGCATCCTAGAGGCTGGTGTCAGGGCTGAGTGGCTCTGCAGGCAGCAGATCTACTTCTCATCTGCCTCTGTCCTGAGCATAATTGCTGTATCTGTACTCAGCTGTCCTTCCCCAGCACAAGGTGTGACATCCTTATCTACCCAGGCCTTCGGGGCTGTGCTCAAAGAGATGGGGCCCTGTGCCACTTCCTGAGAGACTCACACCTTTGTGGTGGGTCTGACTATGTACTTGTGCCTGTGCTGAGGTGACCAGAATCCAGTGGATTATTTGAGGACACCCCACTTGTAAGGGCAGGACAGAGACTTCATGCACATTGGGCTGACATCAGTGTGAAAACTTTTCTCTGCACTGTATTTCTCCACTAGCCTTGGCATTCTCTGAGGCACCCTGATAGCGAGGCAAATACTGAGTGTGTTCGGACTGAACACATGCAGCCCAATCCCGCTGGCTCTTACAGATCTGCCAAGGACTCTAGAGTCCTATAGGACTCCCAAGGCCACAGTTTATCCAAGAGGAGAAGGAGTCATGGTGAAGGAGGCAGCTATGGGCTGTAGAAATGTGATGGGCCTGTAGAAATGCCTGTTCTTGCTCCTCCTGCTTATCTCAGCCAAACCATAGAGGTCCAGTTTCTGCCCAGGGCTTTAGTTGCAGAATCTTCTAGCACCAACAAGGGTCTTTCACAATCAAGCACAAGCAATCTTGGGCCTCTGAGAAGCTGATTCCAAGCAAGGATCTGGAGCAGCTGTTGCATGGAGGGGCCACTCAGTATAGCTGCTAGAATTATGATCACATGTTTAATGGTTTAGGTGTACTATTCCACAGTTCTGCAAGTCAGATGTCTGATATGGAACTTGCTGGGCCAAACTCAAGGATTCAGCAGACCAGGGATTCTTTCTGGGGCAAAAATCACTTTGCAGCTGACTGCTAGTATTGGATTCCAAGTTGATGGACTCTTCCTCCTATTCCTCCTCCTGGTCCCCCTGCTCTCCTTGGTTCCTCAGAGCCCCCTCTCCTTCTCTGGCAGTCCCGCACACTTCCCTATTTAAGGACCCTTGTGACTATGTCCAACCCATCTAGTCTTTTTTATTCTTTTCTTTTCTTTCTTTTCTTATTTTTACTTATTTATTTTTTAATTTTTGGTTTTTGGGTCATACCCGACAGCTCAGGGGTTACTTCTGGCTCTATGCTCAAAAATCGCCCCTGGTAGGCTTAGGGGACCATGTGAGATGCCGGGATTTGAACCACTGACCTTCTGCATGAAAGGCAAATGCCTTACCTCCATACTATCTCTCCCCCCCCCCCTTTTTTTTTTCATCTGGGAGCACATTCTGCAGTGCTTAGGGCCAATTTCTGGCTCTGTATATCGGGATCACTCCTTGGGGGTCCTGGGGGTCATATATGGCATCAGTAGTACAAGACCTTGTTCAAGGCAAGTGCCTTAACCCCTGTGCAATCTCTCTGACCCAACAAAAGTTATACTTAAAGCAACCTGAATTCCCCACCCCCCTACTTTATTTTGTTTTGTTTTGGGGTCATAGGGGTTACTGGTGTCTGCACTCAGAAATTACTCCTAATGGATTAGGGATACCATATGGGATGACAGAAATCAAACTTGGGTTAGTTACCCTTGAGTTAGCCAACCACCCTATCCACTGTACTATGGGCCTCTGGCCCAAACAACCATTTTTATTGAATTGTCTGTTATAACAGAACTGAGAGGGAGATTCTTTGCATTGGGTTTGAGCTCTTCATTCCATTGTCAACTATGCCTCAGCCTGTTGTTTTGTCTTCTCTGAGGGCTTGGTCCTCTGGCACACAAGGATGTCCCCACTGTCTGAAAAGCCATTTCTATTTAGGGCCCTTTCTGCCTGCCTACTTTTACTACATTCAGCCTGTCCAGGACTCCTCTCTCATTCTCTGCTCCTGTTGGAGGTGGCAAGAGCACCTAGAGACATGTAGTGGGGGCAGCCCTGCAAGCTGAGCAGTAGGCCCCCACACTCCAGAGACCCCAAACTTGAGGGCTGGAGCCAGAGCCTTGCTTAATTAGACACTGAGGGTTGACATAGAGTCCGGGTCAGGGGGAACGGTAGCCAAGTGGAGCAGTGCCCCTTACTCTGCACCCCTCAGGGTTCATGTCCTACCTACCATACACCACTTCCCCTTCCCTATTCCTCAGTAGGAATCTTGAAGGAACAGGAGAACACACACACAAACACACACAACACACACACTTCCCCCCACCCTACCCCACACACTCCTGCCCCAAGAATCTTTGACTCTGGGCTGCTTGATAAGGCCCAAAGGAATCTAGGACCTCAACTGGAAGGTCAGTGGGTGGCACAGGGTGAGAAAAGCAAGACATGGCCCTTCTCCCATTGAGCACAATGACGACGACGACGACGACGAGTTCTTTATCAGGATTTTTCTCCACTTTAGCCCTCAAATTCCATCCCGTGCACTGGAGGAGAGCTCAGCATCCTGCTTCCAAGGTCCTTTGCACTGAATAATCTCAACTAAATTACTTCTGCAATTCACATAGCTGGCCTTTGGACTCATGGTTGGTGGCCTCTGCCCAGAGCATTCTGTGAGGGCAAAGGAAAGCTGGATCCCAGGAAGGGCCAGTGTGGGGCCAGATAGATGCTCTCTCGAAGCCTCCCCAGCTGAGCTTTCTCCCTGAATCTGTACAGACTGAGCACCTGACAGGAGCGCATGCACCATGTTTGTACCTAAAGATGAAAAAAGAGGATTAGTGGAGTGAGGGAGGGAGTATTTCATAGGCTTTAATTAATGCCTCTCTCTCTCTCTCTCTCTCTCTCTCTCTCTCTCTCTCTCTTTTGCTACACATCTGACAGCCCTGGGGTTACTCCTGGCTCTATGCTCAGAAATTGCTCCTGGCAGACTCGGGGGACCATGTGGAATGCAGGGTTTGAACCACGATCCTTCGGCATGCAAGGCAAATGCCCTACCTCCCTGCTATCTCTCTGGCCCATAATGCTTCTTTTTTAAAAAAAAATTATTTAAGACCATGGTTACAAAAATGTTTGTAGTTGAGTTTCAGTCATTGAATGTATACCACTCTTCACCAGCTTCTTTTTATTCTGACTTCTTACCTCGTGCGATTCAACTATGCACATTTTATTATTATAATTATTTTTTTTTTGGTTTTTTGGGCCACAACCAGCAATGCTCAAGTCTTAATCCTGATTCTGCACTCAGGAATTACTCCCGGCGGTGCTCAGGGAACCATAAGGGATGCCAGGATCAAACCGAGGTCAACCTGTGCAAGGCAGGTACCCTGACTGCTGTACTGTACTATCTCTCCAGCTATCTGTGTACATTTTGTTTCTTTAATTTTTGTTTGTTTTTGGGCCACACCCAGTAGTGTTTAGAGGTTATTCCTGGCTTTTTATTCCTGGCTCAGGTCATTCTTGGTGGTACACGGGGAATCATATGGGATGAATTGAGCCCGGGTCAGCCACATGCAAGGTAAATGCCTTATCCTCTTGCTCAGGCCCCAGCTGTGTGCATTTTATTTATTTATTTATTTTGGTTTTTGGGTCATACCCGGCAGCGCTCAAGGGCTACTCCTGGCTCCACGCTCAGAAATCAGCCCAAGCAGGCTCAGGGGACTTTATGGGATGCCGGGATTCGAGCCACCGTCCTTCTGCATGCAAGGCAAACGCACTACCTTCATGCTATCTCTCTGGCACCCTGTGTGCATTTTTAACAAAATAAAGCTACTAATGATAGTCTCTATCTCTGCGGGCTGAGGTGATGCTGGCTGCCTAACTCACAGCTCATTGGCCTTCTTTGGAGCTTTTTACCCTGACTTCTGCTATGATGGGGGACAAGCATTCTTTTGCAGGCCTTCTTGCAGGTGCTGAGATAGTCAGTCTCTGACATGCCCCCTCAGCCAGCTTTCATGTTGCTTTCATGTGCTAGAAGCTGCCCGATTCACTGGGCTTATGGGGATAAAGGTGCTTATCCCCCAGGAGCTTCTAGTCTGGTCATAGAGGGAGGCCATCTGCAGACCATGTGGGAAGTGACAGGCAGTGAGGGGAACAGCATCATGGCTGTGTTGTCAGATAAAGCCACAGACATAGGTTAGATAAAGGAGGGCACCAGGGCCACAGGTCATGAGTCTTAGTACAGCCAGGGATGAATGTGATCCTCCACATGCATGACCTGTGGCAGTTTTCCCAAGGGAAGTATATGGATTTCCAGACTGAAAACCCTGCTGGGTTGCCAGTTTTGAGTCTGGGAAAGATAGGTACTCCATCACGCCCTACTTTCAATTCTACCCCATCTCACCACACCTCCCAGAGCACTGCCACCATTCCCATAGTTGAGAGCCCAGGCCTCCACTCAGACTCCTGATACCCCAGTCCTTTCCCATTCTGAGGCCCTTTTGTGGGTATGGGGAGGAGAAGTCAGCTTTCACCTCTCAGTGAGAGTCAGGAGCTCTATCTTAGCTCAGCCTCAGCCTGCTGTTCTTAGTTTTAAGAAATATCGAGACTGTAGTGATAGTGCAGTGGGTAGCCTACCTGGGTTTGATCCCCAGCATCCCATATTTTCCCCCTATTCTTCCAGGAATAAACCCTGAGCACTTCCAGTGTGGCCAAAAAACCAGAAAAAAATTTTAAAAAGAAAGATAATAGCCACAGATAAGGGAGATAGATAGGTAGAGCTACAACTGTTTGCCTAGTTGTTTACAAGGGTCCATAGTCTCCCAAGCACAAGGGGTACCCCTGGGGACTCTGAGCTCTTCTAGGTGGGCCTCTCGCCCCCAAACCCTGTAACTTCCAGTGTAAAATCTCCCTCCTGGGGCCTGAAAAGATAGCACAGCGGTAGGGCAGTTGCCTCGCACTCAGAGGGATGTGGTTCTAATCCTGGCATCCCATATGGTCCCCAAGCCTGCCAGGAGCGATTTCTGAGTGTAGAGCCAGGAGTAACCCCTGAGCACTGCCGGGTGTGACCCAAAAACCAGAAAAAAAAAACAAACAATCAAACAAAAAAAATTCCCTCCCTATATACTCAACTCTCCAAACACCGACTCCATATCCATATACTCCCTCATTCTTTGTAACCACTTTCCCAGAGAAGCCTCTGGAACCTACAAACCCAAAACTCAATCGGTCAGGGCCAGTGATGTTATTTAAGAATGAAGACCTTGGCACCTCCTTTCATTTCTCTGAACTGAAGGGATTCGAGTTGCTGTAGCATTAGAGTCAGGTACTGGGCAGTCAGGATCAACTGAGTGAGCAGAACTGGCTACCCTCACATCTAGGTCGAAGGGAAGGAGACCTGGCCATGCCCAGGATGTGGCTAGGACGAACAGTCTCACTATATTCCCTGGCCTCACACCACTCATCCTAGTTCCCTGCAGCCAGGCCATTTCTCTGTGCAGAGGGGATAAACCTTCCTGGGAAGGAGCCTTCCTGGTCTGAGCCCTGAATCTGGCACAGCCATTGGCAACTGCAGAGGTGCTCAAGTTAGACTTAGGATAGTTGTGGGAAGATTCTGATCTCATGACTGACTTTCAGGCTCCTGACTGTTGCCACCAAGACCCAGACCTCTGAAGCCCCAGGACTAAATAAATGCTCCGATCAGGGACAGGCAGGCACAGGAGAGCTCAGCTGTCTTGCTTAGGCAGAAACTTGCCAGAAAATTCTCTTTGATCCCTGGTGCAGAGATAAGGCTTAGCGGGCCAGAGTCCCCTGGAGCTGGGTTCACAAACAGACTTGTGTGGCTGACCTGTCCCCTGAACTGTGCCAAGTTACAGGCTTCTCTGTAGCTTACCCCACCCATCTGGGGCCTCACCCCTCAAAACTGCAGGTGGCCTCCAGGGCTTAGGTGGAACATAGCTTTCCTTGAGGGCACTCTCTCTTTCTCCTCTTTTCTCTCCTTTCTCTCTCTCATGCAAATGCTTTGCATATGGAACCCCCCAGGTTTTGATTCTTGGCACCAAGTGATCCCCCAAATACCACCAGGTATGACCATTCATCTCCTAAAATAAAGATTGTTATAGTTGGGATGGAACAGTAATACAGCATTATGGTGCTTGCTTTGTACACAGCTAACCAGAGTTTGATCTTTGGTGTCCTATATGGTCCTTGGACCCCTGGCCAGGTGTGACCCATAAGTGCAGAGCCAGGAGTTAGCAATGAGCACAGTCAACTGTGGTCTGAAAACAAAAACCAAACCAAATTTAAGAAAGGACAGTTTAGATAGCTTAAGGGCAGGGCCTACATTCTACGACTGGCACTGCATGTCCCAACTCCATACCCAGCATCACCAAATGTAGCTAGGCTGGCCTAAAGCACAGATGGGAAAGCCCTGCAAGTATCACTGAGTGTCACAGTGCCAAGACATTTAACTGTGAGATCTGCATGACTGGGAGCCCTCAAGCACTTATGGGAGACTCTCCCCAAAATAAAGGCTACTATAACCTGGTGTTAAAAAACTTTCTGTTGCCCCAGCAGAGTTGGATGCAAACAGTACCCCTCCCCTCCCCATACAGGGAGGTGGCCAGGAGTGCTGGACTCACTCCCAGAGGAAAGGACTTGGCCTCCACCTAAACCTGGACCTTCCCTAGAACTTCAGGTCCATCTTTGGCAGACCCACCAGATTTCCAGAGAGAATGGGAAGGCCTGAGCCACATCTATTCTCCCCACAGACTCAGTCCTGGAACTGCAGGCAGACTGCAGGCAGTCTCCAGCTCCATGTGGTTGCCAAGTGAGCTGGAAGAAAGTAATAGCTCTCTGAAAGAGACACTTTCAGACAGGGCAAGGAAACTCTCCCACTGGCAGGACGTGCCCTTGTAGATCTGTAGACTTGGCAGGAAGTCTAGATGCAGTGGCTGAGACCCTTGGAACGTGGTCCTTGATGACAATGTCATTACAACCCCAGCATGGGTTTCTCCGACCTCCATGCTCCCTCGGCCAAGAACTTCCTCCTTTAGTGCTTAGACTGATGCTCTTGGGATTCACAAAATCATTGGCAGACCCTTCAAATGACCTTAAATTATTTTGCTTACATTTAACTCAGATTAAACTTTGACTTAAGTCTAGCTCAGGAGTTGGTATCAACTACTTTATTGCCTGGCTTATGTCTCCCATGAGAGTTGAGCTGATGCCTATGTAACATACAGCCATGGTTCTATAGCCTACCTCCCTTGTGAGGGGGTAATCTAAGGGTTCCTTCCTGAACATTCCAGAGTTGTTCTCAATTTAGGTCCCAGAAAAGCTAGAGGTTGGCACTCCACACTGGCTCAAGACTGTGCTTATGAATGGAATTCCTCTTGTTTTGGTAGCAAAACAGTGTAACTTTGTGTTTTAAAACTTGGAGTGACAGCTGCCTGGGACTTCAGTGCACCCACTGTCTGCTTTCATGTTATCTCCATTAGACTTTGCAGCTAATCAATCGCTCATCAGCCCCTAACCCTCACCTCTTAGCATGACCTCTTCAGTGAAAGGTGGCTCTGGAGAAGCCAAAAAGGACCTCTTTTCTTCTCACTCTGCCCAGGCTGAGATTACTCTGTGAATTCCCTGTGGATCTCCTGCTGCTAGGGCTGAGTTGGGTCTGTCTGGGTCCTCACTTACAGAACATACCCCAGCAGTAGGCCATCATTCACTACAAGCTGATGCCACTCAAGTGTGGCTGGAATGGTAAGAGTATATGAGCCATCAAATTTTGTACCTTTTCTAATTTTTTTCATTTTCTCACTCAGCCTTACCACCCTTGGTCAAGCTCAGCCAGGGGCCAAGAATGAGTCCATCAAAATGCTTTCTTAGCATGGAAAACCAGCGTGTCTCACTTTCAGCAGATTGATCCCATGAGGCCTTCACAGTAGGACCTAGACTTAAGTGGTTTCTGTGACTGAGAAAAAGCCAATGTCCACAGGGCTGGGTGCCTTTCAGCTGCCACAAAATACTGATATCCACAGCATCCCTACTGCTGAGTACTGTATTGGCCCAGAGAAAGACCAGAAAGGGACTGGGAAAAATGAAAACAAAACTATGCTATCCTTTCATGGCCATCCCACCAACCCCCCTAAAAGATCCTGTAATTTGATCCCTTTGTGAAAGAAGATAAAGTCTCATGTCAATTATTCCCAAATTAGTTTCAGAAACACTGCTGATTGAATATACGTACCGCTTCAGAGATTCTGGGTGTACTGACCCAGTTAGAACCCTGAGACGTGGAGTAATAAAACCTGCTTCATGTGGTTACCCAATTCTCCAACACTGTTGTCTCACAATAGTCCCAAGCACCTGGACTCTATCCACTGCTCCCCACCCATCTGTACTATCCAATATAGCAGCCACTGGCCAAACATGAATCTAAACCATAAACTAAGTAAAAATTAAATCTCGTTCCTTCCTTGGATTGGCCTCATGTCACATATGGCGCCATGTGTGCCAGTGTTGGAGGAAACTACCTGGGCAATGAGTAGCACTGTACCAGGGTCTGTACCTTGTCTGGGATGGTATAGGGCAGTAGGCTATCCTCATTGCCATCTGTATGCACTGTTTGCGTAGCACCTTAGTGCACTTACTTTTAGTTCCGCAGCAAACTTAGTCGGTGGTACAAAATTCCTCAGAATTTAATTTTTCCAGAACTGAATTTTCCTGGGGCTCTAGGAACCTGGATTCCACTCCCAATGCCTAGAGCATAAAGCCAAGGGCTAGTGCCTTCAAAGTGTCCCTGTATCCCTTCCCCGGCATCTCTTCTGGGAACCTAAGTCAGGATTTTGCAATAAGGTTTTTCTCATCCCAAAGTCAAGCTCGACCAGAGGCCAAGAATGAGTCCATTGGAATGCTTTCACAGCATGGAAAACCGGCTCCAATCTCATGAAATAAACTGCCACACCCTCATGAAATTAAAAGTTTTATAAAAAGATATTTACATTTACAATATACATGTACTATATACAAGTATGACTGGTTAGTTGGTGTTTCCAATATTTAAGTCACACAAGGCGCTCACACTTCCCTCCCTGGGCCTGCTGAGAGCTGCTGGGGCCTGAGGGGGCGTGGGGCATGGGGTAAAGGCACTATATAAATAAATGCAAAGGCGAGGAGCTTGGTGGGGGAAATTTAGTGTACACCTCTGATCAAACATGTGGCAAGGTCCACAGAAAAAGTGCCATGGTTTTCCCCCAAACCCCTCAGCCCGAACAGGGAGGGGAACAGAGCCCTCAAGAGGCTGAGGGAACACTGTCCCACAGGACACCTGGTTTCCTTCACATTTCACTGGCTTTGGAACAGTCAGTCCCCAGGGCTCAGCTGGGAAGGGAGGCAGCAGTTCCTTGGGAACAGGGTTCACTTAGTGCAATTGTCTGTTAGTGCAGAGAGAGTCCTGGAGTCCATGTCAGCAAGACCTTCACAAGGCAGCTGGACTTAAAGGGACCAAGGGGAGGAGGTTCACAGCTCTCCACGGACACACCAACTCAGAACCCCATCTTCTGTGGAGGCAGGGCCAGCTTAACCCTACGTGATGAGCCCAGTCTCTGGCTCACCAGCTTGTGCAAGGCCAATGACCCAAGGAGGAAGACCCCTATCCCCTTCTAGCAGCAGTCATACTGCCAGGGCACGGAGTCCACAGAAACCGCTTTTTCTCTACACCTTAGCCACCAGGATGCCAGGTCCTGCTTGCCTAGCAAGGGAGTTAAGGAGGTGGGGTCCTGCTACGGTGCACAGGGAATGGCCTGGATGGAAGAGATGGAAGAGGCCAGCCTGACCGGGGTGATTATGTTGTCTGTGCACACTGACAGTGTCTCCAGCCAGCTGTTGGAGTCCATATTCTTCAGATCTGTGAAGACCCGATACATCCCCAGATCCCCTGGAAGATGAGAGAAGGTTGTGTAAGAAAGAGCTGCAAGTAACAAGTATGTCCTTCCCCATAGAACCACAGGCACATCCCATATCTCTACTTTCCACCCAGCAGCCAGTTCTGTACCTCTTCAGGCAGATCTGAGGAATTAGGAGCATGGAATTAACAACCTGATGAGTTCAGCAAGGAATATTTGGTCTGCTGCTCCCTGATCCTGTCCCCAAGCCTCACCCCCAGGGCTGTCAACTTCAGTCTCCTCCTTGCAGCTGAGGTCAGAGACAGGCTGGATGCCTGGTTCGTTGAGCAGAAATCCTTTCCCATCCACATCTGTCGGCTGCCACTCTGACTGCTCCAAGAGCTGGGAACAGAACAAGGCGCCATTATTTACGAGTGGACTTCCTGGGCATATTCCCCTAGTGCATGAGGCAGCCTTCAACAAGCCCATTACTCAGTCAGGATCCCTCCTTCCCCCAGGCTCATTCTCTCAGCAGGCTGCAGACAGGCTGTATGGGCAGCAAGGTGTCCTATCGCTAGATCCCAACTCATCTTCCCCATGAGGGTCATTGCCAGATTCACTCATTATCACTCTCTGGCACCGTCTCTCCCAAGTCTCCCTCTCTACTGGGAGTGTGACCTAACAGTTCTGGAGACCAATCAAGTGAAGCCCACCAGAAAGGTTAGGGGATGAGTGAACACCCACACCTGTGTTCATGCTAACACAGAGAAGGTCTGGTTTACAATGACCACAAACATTCTTCTTTCCTTTCCTTTTTGTTTCTTTGGAAGCCACACCCAAGTGGTTCTTGGAAAGAGATGGGGCACGGAGTGGGTGCCAGGGCTCAAATTTGGGATTTCTGCATGTATGTACTCAGTTCTTTGAACCATCTCCCCAGACCCCACAAAAATTTTCTTATAGTCACTTTTAAAATAATTCAGAAAGAAAAAAAAAACTGGTGGATAATTTGCTTTGAAATAACAACAACAATAACAAAGAAGCCATCGCAATGCAGATGCCGAAGGCTGATTATTGAAACCTGATGTGTTTCCTAAACTCACAGGACTAGGGCATGTCAGGGCGGTGGACATGGGCCATGGGCCAGGGACTGAGGGCCCGATGGCAGCTGACTCAGAGATCAACATGGCCCCGAGGCCTGAGTCAAGACGGGCTGCTGGAGGCCAGGCCTCTTCCAGCCCCCCTCTCCATTACAGTGCCTTCCCCACTGGCCAAGGACGGTGGTGATGGCAGACAAACTGTGCATCCTCAGCCAGATGGTAGTGACCACTGTCCACTGTCTCCCTCCCAGCAGGGGCTCTTTTGGGGGGAGACACAGGATGAGGGTGTTTTACCTTCATGATATCCTCAGGCAATTTCCCTTCCTCATCATCTGTGGCCACTGTGAACAGGGAAGCAAAAAGACAAGAGTTGGAAATCAGCTTAGCTTGTCTATGTTCCAAGCTCCCCGCAATACCACCGACCCCCACCCCAGGCCTCCCAGCACACATCTGCCTGCTAGAGATTCCAGAACAGGGCACTGGCCTGATGAGTCAGGCTTTTAAGTTACGCCTCTTATTCCCCCCTCCTACTACCTCCCCCTTCTCATCCTCAAGAGATGAGGCTGCAGAAGTAACCAGGACACCAAAAAGCAAAGAGACCCCCCACCACCTGCCCAGCTCTACTACTGGCTCACCACTGCATGCCAGGTGCCCCCACCCTGTGCATCCTCTCTCAGGAGCAGGGTTCCCTCAGTTATCTCTCCTAATGCCCTACCAGGTCAAGCAACAGAGAGACGAACCTTCAGAGGACGAAGGCATGGGGGACACCTGGAAGTTATACAAGTCGCTGGTGCTGTCTGGCATAATGCCCACAGGTACGTGCCAATCTGAGAGGAGGCCAACACAGGGTGGCAGCTCTTGAGGATATCAAAAAACACAGATCAGGACAGTCTGTAGGACACTCATCACATGTACCAAGCGTGAACACAAAACCGGTCCCAAAAGACCCCCATCCTCCAACACCATGCCTCTTAGGCTCAAGAGCAGGATTTACCCCACTGCCCTTCAAATCCCCCACAGCATTCCCTCACCTGGAGTAAGGGCCCGCTCCACATCCAAGTCCTGCCCCTGGTAGCTCTGAACTGTGTAGCTGCTGTGGTCATCAGGCAGGGTGGAGCTGCTGAGTCCATCAGAGAAGGCATCGGGGCTGGAATCCCCACAGGACTGTGGAGAGAGAAGATAGATGAAGGTCCAGGCTAGCTGGGGTGCCCCTTCCTCGGCCCACCCTAACTCAAGGTTAGCTAGGGAGCTACTCAGGACCAAACGCACCTTTCTCTTGGCCTTGCTCTTAGCGTCTCGACAGGACTTGGACTTTCTCTCTGCAGGGGCAGAAAAGCCATCAGTCTTAGCACAGGACACCTGTCCTGACTGCCATTTCCCTTGCTACTTCCTCCCAAAGCCTGAGTCCACACTTACCCTTCCCACCCAAAGCCTGAGTCCACACTTACCCTTCCTCTGGTTCTTGGTGAGGGGTGGAAGCATCCGGTACACCCTCACAGCAGAGGTGCCCTTGTTCCTACTTTGATCTTTCACCTCCTCAATGTCGGGCAGAGAGTTCATGGCACAGCGGAAGTTGGCCTTCCATGTCTTGGGATCTGTCTCCTTTTCTCCTACTTTGTACCGGCCTAAGTGGTGAGAGAGCAAAGAGAATTATCTCATCAGGAATGTTGGTAGAAGAAGAGAGTACCCCTGAGATCTTGTGTTGCCATCTGCACTGGTTAGAACCCCAGTAATAGTCCAGAGTGACATTCTGTACACCCAGCATCCTAGGGCTTTACAAATGCCATGGTCTGACTCAGACACTGCCAGCCAAATGTCCATGCATATGCCTTATCTCACACAGGCTGTGCCCATCTCTCAGCCTGGGCAGACAACAATCAGAAGGTCAAGACTGGGTTTTAACTGCTATTTCCAAACCTGGGAGCACAAAGCCGGTCTCTTTGAGATATTTAAAGGTAGGTGGGATTCTGGTTGGTATAGATGTGCCCCAGCTCTCATGGAAGAGGAGGAAGCTGCCAACTTCATGGGTCTAGTGTGGCAGAAACCTTGGGCAGCACACATGAGGAAGGCACAGGCCAGGTCTTGCTCCAGCCCCCAGGGTATAGCTACTTTTGCCAGCCCATAAAGCTACATTTGGTAAGATTTGGGAGTCATGTGTTAAAATGACAAGCCCTCACCAGAAAGTACTCCTAACAGGCCCCAAATTCTGTACAGCTTTTCTCAAAGATTCTGTACATCTCCCATCAAAGTAATGTGCTGTGTTAGCAGACGTGGCTCCAGGTCTCACCCGACCGACCCCAGTAAGCACCTGTATGAATGGCCCACTTCCGAAACAGACAGGCATCCTTGTTGATGTCCCAGCCATGCTTGGCAGCGTGCTTCCACGGTATCTGGAAGATCATCTTCTCCTGAGCAGCACACACAAACACACAACGCTGTGTCAGCTCAAGAGACCACAGGTTTGGGGCCCCAGTCTAGGCGCCTAGCCTTCCCAGGTCTGAGAAAAGACTGACTTCCCCTTTTCACCGACATCTGGCTTGAGCTGACCCCATCCCGAGATTGGTTAAAAAAAAAAAAAAAGACGATTCTTTTGCTCCAGATCTCGGAGGGGACTCTGGGTTCCGAGGAACGAGCAGTGCTCCCCTCCATATAGCAAAGCCTTTCTCTGAGGTGAGGTACTTGGAGTTCAGGATATGTCACTCTCTGGCTTGTCTGCGCCAACAGGAAATGAGCACTGCCCATTAGAAGAGCGGCTTCGGACACCTGGGCCCACCCTGTTCCTCCACAGGGGGTCCTGATCTCAGCTCTGCTCTGGAGGAATCCGTTGAGAGCAAGTGTGCAGGTGATGCCTACTACCTGTGCACCACGGCACTGCCCCATGGTGCCCTCCCAGACCCTCAAATCTTTTCTGTGAAATGAGAAAACATTTTGGCGACTATTATGACTTGGGTCTCACTGTTCCCACTGCGGGTGCTTAACAGTTTGAATTTTAAGTCAAAGTCAGACAACTCAAGTGCAAATTGTGGCTTCACTGCTTTGGTGGGAGATGGTATTAGCTTCGCGGTCTTGGTTTTCACATGCACATGATGAACCTTGTAGAGTGACTCTGGAGATCAAGTGACATAACAGGCCAGCAGTGCCTAATCATTATTCTGAAAATTTATTGCTGCTGAAGCCATTCATTGGCGGTGCCTGTTGTGTTTGAGTAAGAGGCCAGGGCAAGGGACACATGGCTAGCTTTTGGATCTTCTACTGTGCTGGCACCTTCTTTGACTGGGGCCCAGGAGAATGCTGGCTGCATGTGCAGGGGTCTCCAAGAGAAGACAAGAACTCTAGCTCTGCAGCCTCAAAAGCTTTGGGGCTCAGACAGTGCCCTCAGGTGCAAGACCTTTTCAAAACCTTTCAGCTGGAGTGGGGCAAGTGGGTGCTGGTGTCGTCCAAAACACCCTGTGTATGCCGGATCCATAGGGAAAACATACCTGCTTGCCCTCTACCACTTCCCTTTCTAAAGTATCTGAAACTGTGGTCTCCTAAAGAGCTCAAGTTAAAATGGGCGAATTCCCCAAATACCCCCAAATAACCACTCACTTTATTAATCCATGTCAGCCCAGGGATTTGGTTGGAATTAATCTGCATCTCTAGCCAGGGTCTCATGCGCATCCGAGTGATGGGCATGTTGGCTGTAAAGAGAAGACAGAAAGCTACAAAGTCTGGAATCTGCAGAGCAGCCCATTGGCACTCACCTGCCCCACACCCGCCGCTCAATTAACCTCCCGGGCACTAGGCCAGGCATCAGGTAGTGCGATCCCAGAGGAAGGGGGGGCCTTCACTGGAGTCCAACTGCCCTTCATATGTTGTGTCTTTTCCTTCCCTCTCCCCATACGGCGTGTGGGCCTGCCTCTTTGCCGCATTCAGCCTCAGCTGGCTTTGGGGGTTTAAGTGCGAAAATAAGAGACAAGCCACAGATATCTATGTATCAGAACTTTTCTCCCCAAATCCAAACTCTTAAGCAAGAGCTGGACTTTTCTTACATCTCAAGAAATCAATCGCTCCCTGCAGCTCCTTTTAAGCTGTTGCTCTTAGCTGGCTCCCTCCCTCCCACCGTACCCCACCCCCGCACCCAGATGGCCTCTTCCCTGCCCTCCTCCCTTCCACGCCTCCCGGACAGTTAAGAGCGCAGAGCAGAGGCCCGGACGCGAACCCTTCCGGACTGGGCTCCCTTCCTCCCCCCAAAGCGGCCCAAAAAAAAACCACCTGTGGCGCCTCCCCCACTTACCCCCTGCAGTCCTTGCACCTCCTCCGCTCCCCCACCCACCTAGGGGGGCTGAAACCCGGGGACCTGGACGGGAGGTGGAGAACCCCTGCTGCACACCAGCGCGGGGCTGCAACCCACCTCGCGCGTCCGTGCACCGACCGTGGGCCAGGAAGGCGACGGGGCGCTCGATGCCCTCGGCCGCTCCGAGAGGCCCCGCGGCTCCGGCACGCACGCACCTCTGCAAGAGCGGCCGGGTGGGCGGGCCAGGGCCGGGGCCGGGGCCAGGCCGCTCGCCGCTCCTCCAGCGCCCTCCGGAGCCCGCGCGGGGACCCGGGCAGCGCCGCGCGCGCGGGGTTCCCCAAGGCTGAGGTTTTGGCGCCCCGCTTCCCGGTGCCCCCAAACCCCTCTCGTCCGGGATGGACGAGAAAGCGGGCTCACCTCCGCTGCAAGAGCGCTCGGCGTCGGCGTCCGAGGGTCCCGGCGTGGTGGCGGGTGGGCGCGAGGGAGAGGAGAGGGGCGAGGATGCCCGAGCGGCTGGCTGGGCCAGGACTTGGGGTGCACGCTGAGCTCCTCCGGCTCCCGGGCCGCGCGGGGCTCCGATTCTGCGGAGCTTTGGGGTGCACGTCCTGCTTCGAAGAAGGGGAGGCGCGCTCTGCCCGGGCCAGCGGCGCCGCGACCAGCTAAACACTTAGCGGGATTCCCCAGCCCAGGCCCGGCGCCGCCCCTCCAGCGCGGCGCGCGCGCCCATTGGCCGGCGTCGCCCCATCATTTCGGGGAAATCAGGCTGTTGTAGCGCTAGCAGCGAAGGGGAAGTACAGGGCGGCTGCGGCTCCCCACCCCCTCCGCCGGCGCCGCCGCCCCGGGGCCACCGCGGGCCCGCCCCGCCACCCCCAGGCCTGCTCCCCGGGGACCCGCACGGTCCTGGAAAGCCGCCGGCCCGGCTGCGCGCGCCTTCCTTCCTCTCCTCCCCACCTGCCGGTTCCTGGGGCCACCGCTCCTTTCTCACCGGAGATGGTGACTTCCATCTCCCGGGGGCAGGGAAAGGGGGCCGGAGCTCACCTGTCGCTCTTTAAGAACGACGGCGTCGAATGCCCCGAAAACCAGGCTAGTTTCCCCCGGGACCGGCCCCGAGGGGTGCCGGCGAGGAAGATCTGACGCCCGCTCTGCACTCCCTGTATCTCGAAGCGTGTTCACACCTTCATTGGATCATTTTGGTCGCGCTCTTTCACCAGCCCTGGGGAGGGAGAGGAAAGTC
>PVKC010007477.1:0-29462 GCA_004027635.1 Crocidura indochinensis
TTGTCATTTTCAGGATCTCAAACTAGTCAACAACTTCCAGTTAAAATAATAATGGCTCCAGAGGCTAATTATGACATTCTTGATAGGACGTTCAGAAATCTTCTCTCTTATGAAAGCCCATGAAAATGCCTAAACCATGCATATCTTCTCCCTCTGGAAAAAGGGGACAGCAGGAAATCCAATAATTGGGAGAACAGTCTTCATACAATTGCTGTCATCCATAGACAAGGAGTCACACCCCTCAGAACCCTAGGCTTTTTACTTCTCCAAATCTTCTGTGTGAGGAAAGTGGAAAAAAAAAAAAACAGACTTCTCAAAGACATAGCAGATGGTTGGCTTGTTTGCTTAAACCTGTTTTCTGGGATTAGCTCCATCTTACTCTGGGCATTTGGGGCTGGAGGTTAGACAAGGGTCAAGTAGGAGATTTCAACACATCTTAGAGAGGTTTGTTCTTCATGAGAAGAGAGAAAGCCTTTCTTCAGCCTGACCTTATGCCACCCCACCCTCTTCTTCTGCTCTTTGTACTAATTGTATGTGGAAGGAGGTTTAGAGCCGCAGAGGACAATATAAGACCCCAACGTGCAAATCCATATAACACTCATCATTATCTATCTTTGGGAACCATTCCACAGCCTCCAAACTCACTGTTCAAATATGGCCATTGCATTAACATTGACCTGGTCACTTTGCTGGGCATTATTAGATTAGAAACCAATTCAAGACTTCGTGTGCGTCTTCTACTTCTTTTATATTTTTTTAAGCACTAAGCATAAATGGCCACAGCTAAATATTTGGGAAAGCAAAAGAGTAGTTCCCAATATTGAAATGCTACATTTATGCTCTGAATTCCGCAGATATACTTAGGTATGTGGTCTCTTAACTGTGAAGGTTGACTTAATGACATGGCTTTCCTAAATCCCCTGTTACATCTACTAAATTAAGCAAGGTATCTTAAACATCTACCAATAAAATTTGTATATGCCTCCTTGTGTCCCTCAGACTGTATCCAAAACCATAGAGGAAATAAAATAAAAAGTAGGGACCAGAGCGATAATGCAACATATACGGCATTTGGTTTGGATATAGCAAACCCGGAGTCAATCCCCCAACATTACATTTGGTCCCTTAAGCACTGACAGGAGTGATCCCTGAGCACAGAGCTAGGATCCATCCTCAAAGACCGGAAACAAACAAAATATGAAAGATTAATCGTTTATTAGTAATATTAGAGAGATTCTAGGGACAAAAATATTGAAGGGCACATATGTGCTAAAGTTGCCAAAATTCCAATGCTGAAAGAGAATAAGACAAGTATGTTTACATTGTATGATGAGTGGGTTTAATGCCACTGGATTCAAATTCGATAATTAAGCATTTTTTTGCATTACTTTCTAATTACATTCCAATGTCAATCCCATTTTAAATAATTCTTCTCCAATGATCCACTGAATGGATGTCTACTCCAGCAAACAGCTCCTAATATTCTGAAGCCCCCAGAATTCTACATTTTATTTTAAAATTGAGATGACCATAAGGTAAGCGTTGCATCTTTTTCGTATACTGTCATTTTATTTTTCAATTGTTTTCAAAATTGGTTGTTTGCGATTTACTGTGTCATTAAAATTATAGCAGTTCCCTCAGCCTATTAAAGAACAGTTACAGAAAAATGACCCGTGTATAATGAAGCTTGGTGGAGATGTTCTTACAGATTTTATCTTAACGTGTAATATAATTTTTTTACCTTAGGGTTTGGACAAATAAGATCTTTCTTGCTTGTAAAACTTTGTTTTCTGTAACTCATGTCCCATCAGCAAAAACAAAATGAACTGTTTTGATGACATTGGGTACAGGCCATTCATCCCACAAGACTTTCTTGCCTTGAACTTGAGTTTACTTTTCAGTTTCACATTTTTTTTCTCTTCTTGGTGATTTTTCTTCTAATCTCCTAAATCTCAGAGTCAGGACAGAGGATAACTCATTTCCCCTTGGTATTTTACATAGTCAATAATCCTATTCTCATTGTATATTCCTACTGTCACCATTTAGAGCCTCATTCTTTGCCAACTAGAGCTCTTCTTGCTCTAGAAAGTTTTTTCAGAGTGTACCATTCTTCACCAAACTCCAAGTCCCTTCAGCAATTATTGTCCTTGAACATTTACTTTAGTTTTATTTTACTTTAGGGCTTCTTCAAACACAACAAGCCTCAATGACAGATATTGTCCTGAAAGAATATGTCAATTTCCCATACAATTTCCATCACCATGTTTCTTTGCTCATTTTATGGTTATCTGAAACTAATCTCTGTTCAACTCATATCAGAGGTAACTAACTCTTTCAGTTGTGGATCAGACAGTAAATATTTTAGAAATCGAAAGTCCCAATAGTCTCTGTGGCAACAATGAAATCTCCCTTTGTAACCTGGTAATAGCCATGGGTTATATGTCTGAGAATGGGTGCATTCCAATAAAACTTTATTGACAAGAAAGTCAAATGATATGCGATTCTCATAAATTTATTAGACATAAAACACATTCATAGCTCCCGAATCATAGAAAAACAAGTGACAGACTAGATTTGGCCAGTGGACAGGATTTCAAACTTGTTGCAGGCTGAACCTGAAAGTTCTTGTACCTCAAGAGCAAAGGGTGGAAATTCTCCAAGAAGGGAAAGTCTGAGCCTCCACGTCTTCCCACAGCTGTGCCACGTTATGTGGATGTCTGTGTTCAAACACAGTATTTCTTTGAAGTAAGCAGAAATCCAGGAAAGGGCAGAAGGCAGACTCAACATGGCAGATGCCATTTTGAATGCAGGCTTCATCTGGTCTCCCTGGGAGTCCGTAAAACCCAGCGCTGTGCTCTGAGGGAGTTCCTTATTTTAAGTGTGATGGCTCTGTATTTAATTACACTGTATATTTTCTTCCTTAGTGCTGTGATACAGAAAGACAGCGATGCCTAGAGTAGAAGAAATAGAAAGTGAACGAGAGAGAGAGAGAGAGAGAGAGAGAGAGAGAGAGAGAGCAAAAGAGCAAGAACTGTCTGTAGATAGATAACAGGCAACCTCTCCATCCAACCTAGCAAAGAAACCTAGGTACTCCAGCCCTCCTCCCCCATGCCATTATTTATCTCGAAGGCTCTCTTTGAGTTATAGTACCGATGGGGGGAAATACTCATTTAATGAAGAGAGAGTTTGGTCCAGTTTTAAAAGCCATAATTTTGTATGCATGTCAGAACAACACATAATCTGAACAATAAATTCACCCAGCCAGACTAGGGGGGCCCTCTTGCCACTAGAATCTGTTTTTTTTTCTTCTTCTTCTTTTTTCTTTTGGAATATAATGAGGCAACATCCCTTTCCTGGGAGAGAAGAGTTCAAGAGTTTAATTTTTGTTGACTGAGATCCCTTGTAGGAAGGTAAATTACATCGCCTTTTCTATTACTAGCTCTGTTAATTGTCAAGCAATCAGAGCTTATGCACTCATCCAAGCAGCGGAGAATTTCCCATAATGTTACAAAATAAAGCCTGACAAAGCACAATAATCTTTAGTTTATTGATGTGCTACCAGGCTGTTGAAAGCATCAGATCAGTAATGTGCTTTGGTTAGGAAATTGGGGTCTGGGGAGAAATATTGGGAGTTACAGAGAGAACATCAGAGCTTGCAGGAAAAAAATATATTAGGAGTTAAAAGGGAAAAAATGTTTGTGGTTGAATTTTAGTCTGTATGGAAAAGAAAAGAAACAAATGTTATAGGGGTTCTAAAGAAAATATGTCTGCAGTGGACAAATGAATGGTGGCCCAAGAGGCCCAAAACGATATTTATTTGTGTGTTTTAGATGTGGGGGGGGGCCTACATATTATAATATAAATAACACACTTTCACAAAAGCCAGAGTTCCAGTACACCCCAAAGTACACATTCAAAGATAATTATTGCAAATAATGGGAACGTCTACATTATGCTTTAATGAAAGTATTAGGCGGCCAGGGCGATAAATCTAAATCTAAATATAGCTTTAAAAAACAAGTTAAATGAAGGGGGCGCCATAAAACATCCCAGGCGCTTTCCTAGTCTCCTTAAAAATCTTGACTTCCCATGCTGTGAAAATTAATTCAGCATTTACTTTGAGCCACAGACTCTTTCAGATCAGCACAAATGAATTTTTTAGAGTGTGTTGGCCTTTGAGCCATGTTCTTTTCTGCCCTGTTCTGTTCCTTTCCCAGTTCTGGGTCTGATAAGGAGCCCGTCTGGGACTTGGCACCCCCAAACTGACCAGAGAAGATTGTGGGTGAGGTGTTCTGACCACTGAGAAGGAGAACAAATGCTTCCTTGAAATGTTGGAGGGTTTGAATTTCCCTTTGGAAAGTGAGTTTGACTTTTTTTTTTTTTTTGTTTTTGTTTTTTTTGGACCACACCCAGTGACACTCAGGGGTTACTCCTGGCTATGCGCTCAGAAGTCGCCCCTGGCCTGGGGGACCATATGGGGCACGGGGGATCAAACCACGGTCCGTCCAAGGTTAGCTTGGTAAGGCAGGCACCTTACCTCCAGCGCCACCGCCCGGCCCCTGACTTTTTTTTTAAAGCCATGATGACTGTCAAAATTAAGAGTTATCTGTTTTATTCAAATGCTTCGTCTCCAATTGAAATGTCAACCCTAAGAAGTGCACCGGGGAAATTGTCTTCCAAGGAATATTGCAACCAGACTTGAGGTACTTTCAGTCTTCCCAGCAAGATGATATGAAAAAGCCCACAACAGGGCTGGTGAGATTACAGCACATAGGGTAAGATGTGTGTCTTAAATGCAGATGACGCAGTTTCATCTGTGACTCTATAGTTGATTCCTCAGAACATCACCAGGAGTGATCCCCAAGCACAGAACCTGGAGTTGCCCCTTTGCAGACACTCCCCAACTTCCATTCTTGTACCTCTAAGTGTGCTTTTGGCCTGTGAAATTAACCCAAGCTAACAGAAGACAAAAATGATGGTGAATTTCTTATTTGGAGATTGCATGGTTGATGTTGATGTATATGTACCACCAAAGGAGAGGGTGTGTGTGTGTGTGTGTGTGTGTGTGTGTGTGTGTGTGTGTGTGTGTGTGTGTGTGTGTGTGTTTTGGTTTTTGGGTCACCCGGCAGCACTCAGTATAGAGCACTCCTGGCTCTATACTCAGAAGTTGCCCCTGGCAGGCTCGGGGGACCATATAGGATGCCAGGATTTGAATAACCTTCCTTCTGCATGCAAGGCAAATGCCCTATCTCCATCCTGTCTCTCCAGCCCCAAATGTGTGTGGTTTTGTGTGTCTGTGTGTGTGTGAGAGTGAGTGAGAGAGGACAGAAGAAGAGATTGAAATTTTCCACCTTGCAATAAAGGATGGCAAGGTGATGAATTAACCCTCTCAACCTAAATTGATGACTTCATGTTCCCATTCAATTCAGATGGCAGCAACACAGATGCTCAGGAACACCTTGACAGCACATGGGGCAAACTTCTAAAGACAGCACCTCACACACATGTCCTGCCTCCCCCTGGCCCCACCGTGACTTCATTTCTTATCTCAGGAATGCTGTAGACAATCCAATGAGCATGAATGTTAAAAATGACAAATGTAAGTGATTTTTTTCTTCTTTTCCTTTTCAGTGCTTTCTAGAACTATCCTCTGTTCTCAAGAGAGGTGGCACAGTTCAAAAAGAAAAAAAAAAAAAGAAAGAAAGAAGCAGCACCAGAATTGAGCCACCTAGAGGCAATCTTAGCCCAGCTTGCTCAGCTAAGCAAAGCAAAGTTATGAGGGTTATTGCCATAATTGTAGATTAAATGAAACCGCCTGGTTTACTCACAGAGATTAAAAGGAATGAGACATCCCATAGACTCAAATTAAAGGAGTCCAATGCACAACAGACTCATTTCCGTCGAACCACAGGTTTTGAACTAGTTCAGGAATCTCCTGAGGGAATAGATATCCCTACTGGGGTGTAGGTTGATAAGTGCTGAAAGGTCATTGATTCCATTCCACTGAAATTCGGAGAATTAGGGATAACATAGGAACTGTTAAAAAATGGCTAAAGCTTTTTTATTTTTCATAAATCTTTATTTAAGCACCATGATTACAAAACTGTTTGAAGTTGGGTTTCAGTCATAGACAGAATACCCCCTTTCACCAGTGCAACATTCCCACCACCAATGCCCCCCTTCTCTTCCACCCCTGCCTGTATTCGAGACAGGCATTCTACTTCTCTCATTCTTTAACATTGTCATGCTAGTTGTTAGTGTAGTTATTTCCATAATAGCATTCACCACTCTTTGTGATGAGCTTCAAATTGTGAGCTGGTCCTTCTGGCCCTTCCAGTCTTTAACTCTATTGTTTCTAAACCTTATTGCAGTACTGTTTTCAATTTTTCTTAAAATCCATAGATGACTGAGACTATTCTGTGTCTATCGCTCTCCCTCTGACTTATTTTACTCAACATAATAGATTCCAGGTACATCCAGGTATAGGAAAATTTCATTAATTCATCTCTCCTGATGGCTACATAATATTTCATTGTGTATATGTACCACAGTTTCTTTTGGCTAAGGCTTTTATGAAGATTCCAGACACTGCCATAAATTATCCAACTCTCCGTTACTCTTAAGAATTTTGTAGGTAAAAGAGAACACCTGAAGAGATTTTTTTAATTTTTACTTCTCAGGAAAAAATATGAGGCTTCAATGTCAGGGTATATACCTGGCTCAGTGAAACATGATGGATGTAATGATGGATGAGTCACTTATCCATTATTTTCCATGCACTGACAAATATGCCTCATTTATGCTTTCTGTGGGCCACACTAAGAGGACCAAGGAGCATACCCGAGGCTCCAGCCTACAAAACATGTATTCTAGCCTATTAAACTATTTCCCTGGATCCATAAATTTCTCTGTGCACTGAATGATTTTTTTGCTTACTTGTTTGTCTTGGTTTGAGCACCACACCTGGTGGTGCTCAGAGCTCACTCCTGGCTCTGCACTCGCAATTATTCCTGATGGGTTTGGGGGACATATGAGATGCCAGGAATTGAACCTGGGTTGGCTGTATGCAAGGCAAAAACTCTACCCACTGTTAGTCTTTCTCTGCACCTGTAGATTTTTGTTAGTGTTGTGTAGATCCTAAATCTTGAGCACCCTGATCTAGTGCTTTTGAGTCTTGAATAGCTATGAAACAATTGGTAGTAAGGGACCTGAAAATTGGCTTAATGACTTAAGACATTTTTCAGCAAGGTGCCAACCCCTGCCTGGAGGTCATTTTTGGAAGCTCAACTTTTCAGTTTCTCAAAGATTGGGAGTGGGAAAGTGATTGAGAAAGAGTGACAGTGACTTGATGTACTCAAGTGACTGGAAGTCAATTGCCATTGTCACAGATATATTCCTAGAGAGAAAGCATAGAGCTTATACACCTTACTCCCTCAATGCATACCAAAGTTTCCAACCCTGAGCAAGATGCTCAGCTTTCAAGTGCTAATGATGTTTATTGTCCCCATTATTGTCCTGAGATACTCAATTCTCTAATTCAACAAAACTTGCTTTCATCTCCTGCCCCCTTCTCCCACCTCCCCAACTCCAAGCTTTATCTCTTCCTGCTGCCTTGGTTCAAAAATATACCTCAGGATCTTTCAGAAAGGGTCTGTGTTCTGATGATTTCTTCAACACTGTTGATCTGAACCTCTCTTAGCTTATACCACTAGAGGGGTTGTTGGCTTAAAGACCACACACAGGCATACAACTTCCAGAAATACAGATTTGCCCAAGAAAATCTTAAGGCACATTTTCAGAAAGCACTGGTTATTTTTCAAGAGAGGTTTAGTCTCATATTAAGTTATGCAACATTGATAACTCTCTCACCCTATGATAAACTACTGTCCACGTTTTCATTTTTAAAGCCATGCTATATATTTTAGTTTAGTGGATCCTTCTCCCTCCCTCCTTCTCTTCCTCCCTCTCTCTTTCTCCCTCCCTCCACCCATAAATGTACACATATGTTGAATTTCTTTTTTTAAAGAAAAGTGCATACACAGCCATAACCGAGGCTTCTTTCTCTCCTTATATAGGGGAAACTGAGTCCCTCTCCCTTTCGCCATTCGCTTTCCCATGGCACGTCACCTCTAGAGTCTACAAATGCATATTGGAGAATTCAAATCCCTTGTTCCAAGCTCTGCCAAAGGTTGCCTACCTCATCAGTCTTGGAATTCATGGAGCAGTTTAAGCAAGAATGGAAAAATTTGAATATCCAAGGAATTATGATTTCCATAGGACTCTTTGATTTAATAGCAAACGCATCCTTGAAGGTAAGGGAGAAGTCACATATAATTACAGTTGAGGAAGTGTACGCAGACTTTGTAAAATAGTTGTTACATTTCCACATATTGAATAAGAGAATAAATTATTAGAATCGTTCTATTATCTATCCTTAACTGAAACATACAGTGGCTGTCCTATTTCTTCAAAAAGCTTGTTAATATGCAATCACCTAGTACAACTGCTAAGTTTTTAAAGGTCATCCATGTTTTATTCATGAAGGGTGGTTTTCTGGAGGGGGAAAAAGGTTACAGTGTCATGTAATACCATATTCTGATGGAGGCTTTGCTTTCCCAAATACCTTCTAGCAGATTATATGAGGAAGGGGTAAGATTTGGGAAACAGGGTGGGAATGGCTTCAGAGACACCAAGAAAACTTCAGTTGGAATCAGGAAAACCTTCCAACAGGGCTTCAGAGGTCAAGTTTACTTTTTAATGATCAAGTCTCATCTTTAATGATCACCATGATCCAGCATGGTGGCCAGTGTCATATACTTTTGCATAAGTTTGGTTTTCCCATGTAGATATGCATATGAAGATAAAGCTTCCAGCTCCCGTGAAGTGAGTAACTTTGTGACTATTTCTATTCCAGGAAATGCAGGAACATTTGAGCAACAATGAGAACTCAAATGCAGACAGACATCATCAATTAATATTTGTTTTAATCATCATCTATCTACTTCTTATAGTAAGTCAAATGGGGAGACTGTGTGAGACCTGTAGTTAGTTTAATGTCCTGATCACCACTTCCAACTTAAAGAGTCCACTGTCTCGGATATATGCCTGCCTGCGAGTTCCAAGACAACCTTTTTGTATGGCGCAGAAACAAATCTGTATTGAGTTCCTTCCCCACACTTGGAGGTCGATATCTGCCTTTTTTGAATTCTCTAGAACCACAAGACTATGCATTGATACTCAGAGATAGGAAAAGGAGATGTTTTTTTTAGGAATTTTGTTTCAGTGACAGAATGAAGAAAGCCAATGGTATCATTGGGTGAAACAGGAAGTCAGTGGGGTTGAATCATGTCTGAGTTCAAGGCCTGAGCATCAGGAATGTCAATCACTTTTGAAAAGAGAAGGGACACATGTGTCTTTGTTTGAGTGTTTGTTTGTTTGTCTGTTTCCTTGGGTGCTAGACATGGTAGTGCTCAGGGGTTACTGCTGTCTCTGAATTCAGGAATCACTCGTTGTAGGGCCTGGGGGACCCTATGAGATGCTGAGGAATCAAATCAGCTGCTTCTCTGGCCCCACATCTGTATTTTTCTTTTAATAACATCCTTATTGGGTTTGATTACTCACACACACACAAACACACACAAACACAAATGTAGAGTGAGCTCTGCATAGATCTATGAACTCAAATGCAAATTTGAAGTATCCTTATTGACAAACAAAAAATTTGCTTCAATGTTGTCTGAACTTTCTTTGGTCCAGTGGACTTAAAATTTCCCACCACTGACACAATCTTACATAACCTTTCGATGGGGAAGACAGAGTTTATGGTCTCATAATATGAAACCTCACATACATATGAAATCTCAAGTAGCAGATAGTATACAAGTATGACAGTGAAGTTCTTCCTTTATGGTCATGTATGATCACTCCAAGAGACTTTACAATTTTTAAGAGCCAAAGGTATCACTCAGGAATCAGGGTTATGTGTGAAAGGCCCCATGTTCACCCACATCTGTTTACTCTGGCATCAACCCTACTGACTGTTGGCCTCAACATCTCACCTTCTGTGAGTTTTACTAAGTGCTTTTTATGGCAGTAGAGCCTCCAATGCCCATAAGCTAGGGAGAGCCCCTAAAATTCTACTGGGTAGTGTAAATATTAATCTAGTTTTTCAGAGGCAAAAAGGAATTTCAAGAGACATAATTTAAAAAATAATGAAAAGATTTATTTCCTATCCTTGCTGTTTTTAAGGTATACAGCCTATGTTTCAAGAGAGAATAATAGTAGCACATATGAGCCGGAGAGATAGCATGGAGATAAGGTGTTTGCCTTGCATGCAGAAGGACGGTGATTTGAATTTTGGCATCCCATATGGTCCCCCAAGCCTGCCAGAAATCATTTCTAAGCCTAGAGCCAGGAGTAACCCCTGAGCACTGCTGGGTGTGACTCAAAAACAAAAACAAGGGGCCTGGGAGATAGCATGGAGGTAAGGCAAAAGGTCATCGGTTTGAATCCCGGTGCCCCATATGGTCCCCCATGCCTGCCAGGAGCAATTTCTGAGCATGGAGCCAGGAGTAACCCCTGAGCACTGCCAGGTGTGACCCAAAAGCCAAAAAACAAACAAACAAAACAAAAAACAAAAAACAAAAAAAAATAGTAACACATTTTTTTCATGACTTTAATCTACACTTCAATGTAGAAGACAACAAAATTAGCACCTCTAAGTGTCTTCCGAGCCCTTTAAAAATAAAATAGAAATAATTTCTAAGTGCAGAAGCAGGTATGACTCTGAACATTACAAAGAATTATCCCTAAAACAACGCCAACCAAAAAATTGTGATTCAATTTGGGAGTTATGAAGCCAGTGAAGGAATGGGTCTCAGTGCTTATATTTCAAGGCCTTAAATAAATATATTAATAAAATATATTTCAAGGCCTTACCTGCATAGGTCTCAGCAAACCTGAAGTTCTAAATTTATGCCTTCATTAACTCTGCTTCCATGAGGGGACGTATTTTTAGCATCTCTTAGAGTGTCAGACTGACTCTGTTGACAAGATTCAGACACTGGAAGCAAGTAGAGAGTTGATGATCCATTAGGGACAACCACAGTTCAGTCCAATGAGCTTGGAAGAGTCTTAGTTGATCACAGCAAAGGATAAGGAGATAAGAAGTGTAAATGTTTAGAACAGGGTATCCTACCCTGACACCCCTCACTCTTCTCTGCACAGCTCTGTCATGGACCCTTGGATCCACTCTGGCCACCAGACTTGAAAAGAACACATTACTTTCTCTGGGACCATTCTTGGGTCTCATTATTTCCCACCTGTCAAGGGTGCATTTATTTCACTGAACATTCCATGAGCTGGTGTCAAAGCTTCTCTTCTCTTTTTTACAAATGGACTCATACATCAACTTTCAATTACCGGGAATACCTGGTGGACAAAGGGGGGGAAATCACAGTTTCATCTAGAGTCTTTATTTGGCACTTGGCTTCAGTCATCAAGTCATGGGAAGATGTAAAAAGAGACTAAACGGAGGAATAATAGCATGAATATTCATCACAGGAAGTGGGATGAGTGTTTTATATTCATCATCTCACTGGGTTTGCATAGACTGATGGAAAGGGAAGGTGTAGACTCTGCTTTTCTTACAAGAAGAGAAATGGAGAATGTCCTTCAGAAGCTTGGCTTGTGTCCTTGGCTGGTTAGTGTTTGGTGTCTCTGATTTCTGGTTTTCTGTCTTCACTCTCTGGTAGTTGAAAATTCAAATTTTCAAGGTTTGCTGGTGTTTTGTTTGTTTTGTTCTATTGACTTTAGCTAGGTCCATACCTGGCAATACTCAAATGCTGCTCCCAGTTCTGTGCTCAGGGGGTTGCTCTTGGTGATGATCAGCAGACTTGTGATGCCACGCATTCAATCAGACCTACCACATGCAAGGCTCAGCACTTTGGGCTCTCTCTGCATGTGGTAAATTCAAGATTGAACTATCACCCACCCATGCTGTTCTCTGTTCCTTTTTAAGAGATAAGCTGACAGGAAGTGAATAAATGAGAGTAATAATGAAAACCACTTGCCTTATCACCAAAGTTACAAAACATCTGTGGTATTCTCTCCTCCCTGTCTTTGGGAACAAAAATCTTCATATTTCCTATCTACCTTCTTATTTCCATCATCTTCCTTCCCCCTCTCTTTTCCAGGTGATGGTCTTATTTTTCCTAAAGAGAAATCCAGATCTGCACCGACTCTGCATCTACATTCCCCTGCTCTGGGTACACCATTTCTCTTCTCATAGTTCCCAAATAAATTTAATATGATGGTACATGTAAAGGCATTAAAAAATGCCATCAGCCCCATTTTACTCCACAATTTACAACTCAGTTATTTATGTGCATGGTTGATCAGCGGATGACAAAATACTTAGCATCATTAGTCATGAGGTGAAAGCATCTCCCAATTACAGTGAAAGATCTTTTCACACCCACTAAGAGGGGTATCACAAAAGAGTCATATCACAACTAGCATTGCCCAGTATGTGGACAAATTGGGACTTAATTTATTGCTAATGGGAATGCAAAATGGGACCTCCAATTTGAAAGATTAAACACAAGTTACTTTGTTCAATAATCTTTTTCTAGATAGAAACTCCTAAGAGACATGAAAACGTAAATCTTCAGAAATATTCACACCTGAGTGCTTCTAACAAAGCAAAAGTCCAATACAGTTAAGAAATACATCACCTTACGAATGGAAAAGCACAACCACTAGCTAAAACAATGGGATATTTATCTGGTCATAAAAAGGGAAGATCTTATACATGAATGATTATCAAAAATAACATGTTAAACTTGACTCTGTCCACTAGAAAAATTTTAGAGCTAACGTCCTTACAGACTTCAATTAAATTCTACTGAAGAACCCAGATTCAATGAGATAGTTCTAGAAAAAGGGCTTCCATCATGAAAGCAGCTGCAGGAAACTTGACTGCTCTTGAGCATTTGCCATTGAGAGGAGCCTTGTATAGATCTTGAGAAGTCAGGCTATGGAATAACTGATCTACCTGGGACTTCCTTTTGGTTTTCCAACATATCTGCCCGTGGAGTTTTTATGTTTTCTGTGGAATCCTGCTCCCTAGATTAAGGACCAGGCCATGGTCAATGTTTATTTTTTTTCCTATCTGTAACAGAGTGGACTGAGTACCAAAGACAGAATATAGATCCTCTGAGCTGAGGTGGAGACATCTGCCCCATGACAGAAGGACTTATTCACACACACACACAAACCTGTGTCAAAGCATTATGCTACACTTTAATTAGCTGTGCATAGTACCAGAACCCCATAGTCTTACAGAGTATTACTACTTGAGCCTCTTCTTTTTTCCCCCTGTACCAAATGTTTAAATTTAAGAGTCAGTAATTCATAATTTGAGTCAGACAGATCAAAGATGGCAGCTCTGTCATTATTGGGAACACTGGGCCCAGCCTTTATAGTTTCCTAACCACCTCCTACCTACCCAGTTGAGTGATAAACTGAATGATAAGCTAGATTAGCTTAACTGAGTGAAATCAGTTTTCTCCACTTGAAACTAGGTAGGTTACCTAGGTAACCTAACCTACATGTTACCTCTTCATCTACCTGATTTCACTGAGTTGTTCTTGGAACTGAATTCACTGGTAGATTTCATAGATTCTGGAAAGTTCTGTCACATCCAGTGAATATGTTAATTACTGTCTGGTGTTAACACAGTTCCTGTCTGAACCCTAACAGAACCATGTTGAGGCTTCTCATCTAGTGAGAGCCCATGGGTAAACGTTCCCTCTTCTCCCAACATCTGGAAAATCTCTCTCCTGCACAGCTTACGTTTGTTGTCTATTATCTGTTAACTGATTGTGTTTCCTCCTTAGCTTTGATCAGTGGGAATGAGACCTGAAGGCAAACATTGACCTGTCTCCAACAACTTCACAACACCTTGTGGGAGGTATGTTTTGTTTCTGAATCTTATCCTACCCTAAGCCTTTTTTTGCTCTAGTCACTTTTATCTTTGTCAGAAGACAAATCCTATCTTGAATTTACATTTGCGTGTATCTACAGGCATACACACAGAAATGTGTATAAGTACTTATAGTCACAAATTCTATGCAGAATGAAGTGGGATATAAAGGTTTAGTGAGAGAAAGAGAGATAGAGAGTGAGAGAGAGAGACAGAGAGAGAGATTGAGAAGAGAAAGAATATCCTGTCATGGCATTTAGCACAATGCCCTACACAAAGATGGTGAACCATTTTTCTAGATTCATATTATCTTCGTTGAAGACTCTATTAGTTTTATGTGCAAGTACATTTTCTATTATGTCTCTACCCTGAAAATCCTTTCCAAAACCTGTGTGCTTTTCCTAAAATTAATTACTTTATTTAAACACTGTAGACAGAAGGTTGTTCATAGTACAGATTTTTTCACAAAGTTATTCATAACTGAGTTTCAGTCATGAACAACAGTTGTTCATAATGCAATTGTTTTTTTCTTCAAAAATACAGTAATTTTTAATTGAGTTTCTGTCATAATTGTCCAATACTAGTTAATGGTACACATTTCCCACAACCAATGTCCCCAATTTCTCTCCCACCCTCCCCTCTGCCTACCTATGGGGCAGATATTTATCTTCTCTCTCTCTCTCTCTCTCTCTCTCTCTCTCACTCACTCATTTTCTTTTCCCCTCCCCTTTTAGACACTGTGGTTTGCATTATTGTTACTTTAAAGCATATGCACCTTTAAAAATCATTTATCAATGGGACTGTAGAAAGACTTTTCCATGTGTGTTCACCTACTCACGTTGGCCAAGGATTTAGTGCCAAAATGGGATCTGACTCCATTTGGCAGGAAAGAAAAGGATTGTATCATGTCAATGGTGTAGAAAAAGAAAGTGACAGATGCAGTGGATATGCTACCTTTTATCTGCCCTCACACCTTACCACCCTAACAATGACATCCTTATCAAAAAAATTTATGTTCAGTCATTTGGGGGTAATAACCAATCTGTATTCAGAGGGTACACCTGGCTTAGTGTGTACAAAGTCTGCCCACTGGCTCTTTGAACTTTCTTCTTGGGGGCCTCAGTAAAAATAATTTATTCCACTCTGTCAGTGACAAAAAAAGAAAAGAAAACAATTACTTGAGGTTAACAAAGACGTATTTGGCTACCAAGATGATCTCCGGTTCTTCATTTGTTTCTCTAGTTATTTCTCTGATATGTGTCAAAATCAATGGAGGAAATCTTCTCCTGCTTGGCACAGTTTTAATTCTGTTAGCACATTAATCTTCTGTTGCCCCAAAGGTTTAGAATATCACTAGAATGCCTTCCTGTGGATTCCCACGTGGATTTTTTCACACAAGGAAGATGGAAATATATATAAGCATGTTGGAGAACATGCTGGTATAAAAACAGGGATTAAATTTTACTCACCACACTCCTAACTAAATTTCACAGATGTTTTATGTGAATTAAGGATTGTAAAGCATTTTGAACAAAAGATCAAGTGCGCCATCATTACCTTAGACTCAGTTTTAATGCCACACAACTTACTGCGTCTGTTACCAAATAGAATTTCAAATTAACAAATCTCTACAACCTGTTCATACTGTTAAATGCGATTCTGATATTTAAATGCCTAAATTGTTAAAATTTCAAGTGATAGGCATGAATTAGCTTGTTTGGGAGATTGAATACTTGTTGGGAATTTCTATATTGGGAAGCAAATCTTTGTTTACAAAAATTGGTCTCCAGAGTTCTAGCCAATTCTAAAGTCTTTTTAAAAATCATGAAGTTCTTCCAATTTTAATACTTGTTTCAGTACTCATAGAATAATTTGTTCACATAGAGTGGTTCTATTACACTCATAATAAAGAGACCACAATTGTCTAAAATTCTGAATTTTAAAACTTTTTTTTTTGGTTTTTTGGGCCACACCCAGTAACGCTCAGAGGTTACTCCTGGCTATATGTTCAGAAATTGCACCTGACTTGGGGGACCATATGGGATGCCAGGGGATCAAACCGCAGTCCGTCTTAGGCTAGCATGGGCAAGGTAGGAGCTGCCTTACCTCTTGTGTCACCGCTTCAGCCCCTTAAAACATATTTTTAAAAAATCAAGAAGCCAGTTTGCCGTGGTATGACTCTATTTATGGATGGTCACAGTGTTATTTTCTGACATACAGCTATATTCCCCAAAAGGCATGAAGTGAAGTAGATTGAGATGAATTTGACTAATTAATAGGTCTGAACTGACCTTTCACCTGAACAATTGTCGGCAAGTTCAGTTTAAGGATGTAAAATGGGATCTACTGTTGTAAGCCCTAGAGTGGACATTAATTTAATTCACATCATATAATTTGGCAGAGTTGGTCCAGAAATGAACTTGTCATGGATTTGATCCTCCTACTTGAAGATAGCAAAGCATAGGGAAAGAAAGCAACTGTATGCATGTGGGCACCGATACCATGGCTTTGCTGCTATGTACATTTTGTGAAATGAAATGAATCAAAGCTTACAATAAATTACTCTTCAATAAAGATAGAATATAATGACGACACTTCTCATCCTTCTACTCTTCGTGTATTGAGATAGAGTAAATCTATCTAGGATTTGAACACTATATTAATTTTGAGGAGTTATTGAGTTGGGTCTCTTGCAATGTCTAACAGTGCTCAGGGGACCATAACAGATGCTTAGGATCAAATTAGGATCACTCTGGCATGCAAGCACCCTAGCCTTGTATTAGTTCTCACATAATCTAATGATGTTTATCATTTTTTTAACTCAGCTGGATATTGATTCTGAAAAGCAAGTAGAATTTTAAGCACCCAAGGAATTGGCCACCTTTGCATGAGATTTTCTGTGAGATGATGTTTTTAGGATGGGAGCACAACTGGTGATGTTCTGTGGTTACTTCTGGCTCTGCACTTAGGGATCACTCATCATGACTTGCAAGATCATATTGCATTCTGAGGATCTAATCCAGGATTGGCCATGTGCAAGGCAAATGCCCTTACCTGCTGTGTTATGACTCTGGCTCCCCAATTGCTTTACCCATAAAAATAGCATTTCAGTATTTATCCTGTACAGTATACATTTTAGAGAAAACACTTTTATATGAATGCACTATAAACACTTTGAAAAGCAGAATAACCACATAGATCTGGGTCTAAATATGTGTATTAGCATTATTTAAACATGAATTTATGTGCCAGCTATGCTTTGAGTTACTTAATTTCTGCCCAAATACTAACATGAAAGAGCCAGGAGACAGTAAAGAGAGCTAGCTGTGCATGTACTTGACATGGGTTTACTCACTGGCAACACATGGCTCATAGAGCATCACCAATTGGAGCCCTGGAACTCCTGCCCACCCACTCAGCAATTCAGGATGTGGTCCATGAGGTCTCTAAGCACTGCTGGGGTGATCCAGTCAGGCTTCCTTTATCCTTTTCATTGACTGGTCTAACTGATCACTAGGAAGAACCCCAGTTGTCAAAAAATCTATGGGATCAGAGGCACCAGTCATCTCCCCAAGAGACCCCTTGACAATCAAAGATGGCAGGATTTATGGAGATAGGTTAGCCAGTCAGGGTGGACACCACATTGATTGGCTCCCAGGGCTTTGAATGACAGTGAGGTGGACAAATTTGAGACACCTCTGACACTGCAGCTGCGCTCACATGACAGAATATTGGTCCAAGTCTTGGAGAATAAACCAGTATGAGTAACTATTTGTGTATTTGGCAACAAGAATATTATTTTACAGTTAATGTAATTTTCTCAGTGCTTGGTGACTAAAATATCCACCACAATCTTTTCTTAAAGGTCACATAGCCAATTTGAAAAGAAGACAAAGAAGAAAAATGCAATACAGTTTTCTAAACTCCAAAATATTCTTTTGGTAGAAAAAATAAGGGTGGAGGGACACTGAAGTACCCAGAAAGTTGAATAGGAGTTTAGCTAATAAACTGTCCCTAGTCAGATGCAAAAAAAAAGTTAGATATTTTTAAGGTCTCAATACAAATATGTTTGAAGAGATATTTGAGGATATTCATATCAGAAACAGGATCTAGGCTATCTCAGAACTATAATGAAATGTTGAATTATATATCCCACCAACCATTTTAGGTGCAATATATATATTTGATAAGCCTCCAGTTAAGGAATGTTATGGGAGCTTTTGATTCAGGTTTTAAATAGGTTATCCCTAACTCAATGCATTTCTGTCTTTAGAACCCTTGAAATTTTGCTTCTTAGAAGAGCAAGTAGATTCCAATGAAAAATATTTTATGCTAGTTATCTTTCCATAGTGATAAATTTTGATTCTTTCCTTAGATTTGATAAAAGATTTAAGAAAGATGACATGGAAATTATTTTGTGAAATTTTCTAAGTATCTTATGAAAATACAGATTATATTTATATCACAATAAAATTGAGTGGGGTACATTATAATCCAACATTTTATTACTATTATCAGGTAACTGTGAGTTGTTTCTGATGTGTAATAGAGCCATGATAAACGGTGTTAATTTATTCTCTGTTTTCTATTCTCTCTCTTGAAAAATCCCCATTCATTTATGGTTTTTCTCCCAAAAGTTTCAGTGGGATTTAAGCCTTTTTTGTTTTCTTTTTATTGAGAGGAGAAGGATAAATCTTAAAGATGGCAACACATTAGAAAGAACAGTTTCATTTTTGCCTTGAACACAATGCTAAAAGGGCCTCAAAGTCTTGGAGACCATCCCTTAGATGAGGAAAATTAGAAAGTCGTACGTCTCTGTACCAATCACAGAAAAGTCACAAGCAGTTAAATAGGTCATTTCCAATTTTAACAATTCTACCCCTGATTTCATTCAGCATCTTTGACACAGAAACCCAGTTTAACTCCTCCTGAGACAGGGGAAGCCCTTGAGCGGTAATTCCCTGGGTAGGAGAGTCACATCCTTGGGATTTCTCCTTTACTTAAGGACAGTTTCTCCAACCAGCATAAGCGTCCCTACAGAGATACCAGCAGGACCCCGGGGAAGGGAAAATTATTTAAAACAAAGAGGGAAATTCACAAAATGCATTAACTACTTTGGATGAAGGAGATGAAATAGATACTAGTTGTTGAAGAGATTGGGGCGGGGAGAGATAATTGGGAATAAGGGACCTGGATATGAGCTCAGCTTTGTTCATTCATTGCTAAGAGCATCTGAGACAAAAGTTCTACTTCTATTACCTTTGGAAAGTTTGCAAGGAGCATAGCCACCTGGAGGATTTCTTTGAAATAATCATGAAGTTGCTCATGTCCAGCATGAAAAGACTATGGGCCTTCGTGGGGGAAGTAATCTCTTAGGTCTTGGATGTTGACTCATGTCTGTGGCTGTAGAGATGATATCCAATGTGCTGGCTTGTCTCTTTGGAGACTCCCAAACCTCTTGCTATGTTGCTCCAAGTTGTGATCTTGACCTCCCTTCTGACTGTCTGCATCATTGGGCCCAGGGACACACTGATGGAATCCCAGCATTTATAGATACAGATGTGGATAACTGAATAAAATGGGTCGTTGATTTTGAGCTTCTCAAGTCCTGAGGTTAGATCTGGAGTAAATCATGAGTTAAATGATCACAGAGGTTTGGTTTCAAAAAATTAGCACTCAGATTAATTTACTTTGACAAGAAAAAGCAACCATGCCAGGGACGAAATGAAATAGAACTAGATTGTCATACCTAAGTGGAGCATCTGTTGAGGATAAGAATTTCTTCTCATCCTAATGAATACCCAAGTTGTAATTTTTTTTATCATACACAGATTAAAAATAGTTTTGAGATGCGAGAAAGGAGATCAAGATAGCATAGGGGGCTAAAAAATGCTCAGTGCTTGAACCATCTGACAAAAAATAGTCTTAAAATTAATTACAGTTGAATTCTAGTCCGTGAAAACCACTAGAAATAGGCATGTTTAGCAAAAGAAGCTTTTACTGTTCTTTTTCAGTCTCATCACTTTATCAAAGTTTCCCACTCTTTGGGGGAAATGTATATGTGTGTTGGTATGGCCAGAGACACAATATCTCAGAAGAAAGATATACTTTTAAAAGGAAGCAGCAGGAAGTACAGACAATACTTGGCACCATTTATTTAAAGAGTATCTTAAAAGCTCCAGAAACTATGTAAAATATTTTCTATTTATTATTTCAAATGCTTCCCACAGTCAAGCATAAGATAATTTCAAGCCGCACAGAAACAGAACAATGAATAGTTTTTAAGGCGTGTGGATATAAAGTCACTCATTTAATACATGATTTCTCTTCAAAAATATGATGACATACTATTTTTATTTTTGAGTACCACCTTACCCTCATTTGATTCAAACTTTATCTTATGAAAGATCATGCTTTTACCATCTTGTGCTCCTGCCACTTTTTGCCTATCTTTGGAGAAATCTTGTCTTTCATTTTAGAAATGATTTTATACAGATAAAATGAATGTGTGTAGCTACATGGATGTTAACCATGGGAAACTTCAAAACAATGTTAACAGTGTTGTTTGACTTGTAGCAGTATATAATTTAAGTAATTTTATACTCATTATGGTTTTTATAACACTTTTGTTTAGTAATATAATAGTCTATTCATTTTTTCTAATCCTAATATATAAAAAACTATATATAATACCAATATGTCAGAAATGGCTTTTCAGAATGTACTAATATTTTTCTTTATGTTTTTTTTTTGGGGGGGTCACACTCGGCAGTGCTCAGGGGTTACTCCTGGCTCCATGCTCAGAAATTGCTCCTGGCAGGCACGGGGGACCATATGGGGCACCGGGATTCGAACCGATGACCTTTTGCATGAAAGGCAAACGCCTTATTTCCATGCTATCTCCCAGGCCCATTTCTTTATGTTTTACATATGCAATGCTTCATGAATTTGCATGTTATCCTTGCATAGGGACCATGTGAATCTTCTCTATATCATTTCAATTTTAGTATATGTACTGCCGAAGTGAGCACTCCTGAATATTCTTAAACAATATTTTTAAAAATATGCCTGACTATTTTTTGTTTGTTTTGGTTGGTTTGGTTTAGTTTTGGGGTCACACCCGGTGACATTCAGGGTAACGTTATTCCTGGCTATGCGCTCAGAAATCGCCCTGGCTTGGGGACCATATGGGACACTGGGGGATCAAACTTCAGTCTGTCCATGCCCTGCCACTGTACCAACCCTCTGGCCTCATACCTGAATATTCTTTTTTATTATTATTCTTAAAAGAATTTAAGACAAAGCGCTGCTTTGACTTATGGGGAAGACTCTAAAATTCAATAATACCATGGAAGAATGAGGGGCACTATTATGGAGTGAAAAGTTATCTCAAATAAATATTTGCTACTTGTCACCCATTTCTTCCTCCCACTCAAAATTTGAATTCTGATGACAAGTTTTCCCTCAATAAATAATCAACTTTTTTGTTGTCAAGGTAAATCAAAAGGCCCTCAGTGCATGTGTACAGAACCCTAAAATCTGAATTCTAATTCCTTCTTACTAATCTTTCCTAAAATTTCTTTTTTGTTTGTTTGTTTGTTTTGGTTTTGGGTCACACCCAGCTGCGCTCAGGGGTTACTCCTGGCTCTGCTCTCAGAAATCGTTCCTGGCAGGCATAAGGGACCATCCGTATGGGGTGCCGGGATTTGAACCACCATTCATCCTGGGACAGCTGAGTGCAAGGCAAACACCCTACCACTGTGCTATCTCTCCAGCTGCCTTTTCTAAAGTTCTGAACTTCAATCTGTTACCCTACAAAAGAGGCTTGAGAAATTTTTATCTCATAGGATTATTGGAAAGAGACGCTCACCGTTAGTGCTCACATAATTGTCCTTCACACCAACACATGTTCCCCAATGTCTCTTTCTGTTAGGCTGCATCTCTCTTTGCCTTCTTTTACTTTTGTTTCTGAGTATGAATAATGATTTCCCTCCAAACAGTCATGGAGTTTTGGAAAAGGAACACCCTCTACCCCTGTTAACTGATATTCAGCCTCTCACAAAGACAGATAGATCCATAGGTGGTGACCAGATGACTCAAAAGTTCAAAGTTCCAGGGACATTATATTTCCAACAGATCTTTAACTTCCTCTCTTCCCTCACTACTGCTCAAGGGACCCCCAAACCTGGGACAGCTTTGTTTGTCATAGCCAATCACACAAATTCATCAGCAACAATTGGGGAACATCTGTTTGCTAAATCTGTCTTCAATAAGTTAAAATTTGGAAACTGTTAGTGTTGCCCAGTTATAATGGGAGACATAGAAAAATCAGGAGGAAGGGACTACTTCCATTTCAAGGCCACCCCAACCCAATTTTAGCACAGAGAATCCCCCTTTCCCTCCTTATAATGGGGGGTAAAAAGAGGATCATAGTGATAGTAAAGTAGGGGAAAGCATTTGCCTTGCATGTGACTGACCTGCCTTCAGTTCCCAGCATCCCATATTCTTATCTGAGCATCAGCAGGAGCGATTCTTGAGCACAGAGCTAGAAGTAAACCCTGAGCACTGCTAGCTCTGTCACAAACCCAACCCCCGAAAAGAGAGGGTTCATAATATCTTTGCCATCAGGGTTCTTGGCTTAAATAAAAGTGAAAAGAGTCTGTGACATAACTTATCTTTCATGAATATTAGTTTTGTGTACATGTGGTTCATATCAAACACACATAAGAAAACAAAAATGAATAACCTGGGGCCAGAGACATAGCGTAGAGGTAAGGCATTTGCCTTGCATGCAGGATGGTGGCTCAAATCCCGGTTCCCTGTGCTTGCCAGGAGTGATTTCTGAGTGTAGAGACAGGAGTGATCCCTGAGCACTGCCGGGTGTGACCCAAAAACAAAACAAACAAAAAAAGAATGACCTTGTAACCTGGATGTTAAGTAAAGTAATTCATTAATAAAAGAAAAGAAATCAAAAATGGATAAGCTAACCATTCTCTTGGACTTTCCATAGTTAATGATATTACTAAAACAAACAAAACAAAGAAGTTAAAAGCAAAACATCCAAGAAGAAAATAGACAGCAATAATAAAATCAAAGTCTTGAGGTGTCAAGCCAAGTTGAGAAAGGTAGAAGGCTGTTCCTGTTCTATTGCTTAGTTCCTGTTTTATGCCTACTGAGGATAGTACTTGTGCCTGGAGATCTGGGCCGGGGTTTTAGGAATATTGTCTCTTCTCCTTGAGCAGTTGGTCTGGATTTAATAAGGCATTCTCAAGTAACTCGCAAAGGACAAATTAGATGGGGAAACCTGAACTTTGCATATTGCTGTTTCAATCAATTCATCCTAAACTGCAAAAGAGGGTCTCAGCTTAGGAACCTGCTAATTTGTGTCTGTGGAGCTTCTAGTTTAGTGCCAAGAGAAAGCAGAAAAGGAAAGAGGCTAAGCAAAGGGGTTCCATGTTACAATATAGTAAAGAGTACACCCTTTAATTTGAACAAAGACTCTTTTTTCAATTTTACTTTTTTGAAATCATTGTGATTTACAAAGTCCTTCATAGTTGTTGTTTTTTTTTTTGTTTGCTTTTTCGTTTTTGGGTCACACCCAGCAGTGTTCAGGGGTTACTCCTGGCTCCATGCTCAGAAATTGTTCCTGGCAGGCTCGGGGGACCATGTGGGGCACTGGGATTCGAACCGATGACCTTTTGCATGAAAGGCAAACGCCTTACCTCCATGCTATCTCCCGGGCCCCCATAGTTGTTTTTCAGACATACAATAAATCAGGGCCAATCCCACCATCAATGTCCACCTCCCTCCACCATGTTCCCAGAATTCATCCTATACCACCCACCCCCTTTACTCCCAGCCTGCCAGTATAACAGACCCATTTTAAGTTTAGATTGTTAAAGTTTGGGTCTCTTGATTGCTTTGTTGTTGCCTTTGGCTTGGATATTTAGTTTTGTCCTGTTTTTCTTTTTAACACTACCAATGCTCCTGAGACTGTTTGGCCCCTGGCTCCCACCCTTTTTCATTTGAGTTTCTCCTCTTTCACTTAGTTTTTTTACTTTTCCTCACTATACTCTGGGGCCAAGGGTGTTTGAGACATCTCCCATTTAGACCACTGCATTTATTCATGCAGTCATTCTAAATACCACATATAAATGATATCATTCTGTATTTATCCTCTTTATCTTCCTTCTTCCGGCTTACTTTATTTAACATTATATCTTCTAATTCTATTGATGTTGCTGTAAATTAGATGATTTCATCATTCCTTACAGCTATGTAGTATTCCTTTGTATATATGTATATACATAATGTATCCCAAATAGACATTGTCCTGTAAATAAAGCTCTTATACCATTGATCTGGCAACAGATAAGGAAATTTATGTTTTTCAGAATGATTTAACCAAATATTGGTTAGGATCTATCTTCAAGTTTTCAAGTTAAATGAGTTACTTTTGCTCTAACATTCATTAAAAATATGATAACATGGTTCATTTGTGTTTTATCTTTTTTAATAGGCACAAGTCATAACTGAGGTTGAAGAAATATAGTGCCCAATATTTTTTCCAATAAGCCCTGCATTTAAGATTTTTTCCAAGTTCTCACCCTGTGTCGTGTTGGTGGTCTACTGTGGAAAAAGAAAATCACCAATTCTCCTCAAAATGCGACCTTATTCTTTGTAATGAAAAAGTCTCTTGACTCAGAAATGATAGCATAATTTTAAAGCAATCATAGATGATGTGGAGATTTCCTTATTAGATTTTTATATTTTAGCCAGGTATAGGGGTGGCCCATTAGGACTGCCAGAAAAATAAAATATTTTTGAAAGACGCACAGAGAGCCCCTGCCACTAAGACTTTCAATTATTTTCAATTTCCATGCAGCTTCCAAACTTCCTGATTCCAGCTGGGAGTATGATCAAAAAAGCAAAAACATATGTAGAAAAAGTTATTCTTGGGGAACATCTGACCGGAAGCCGGAAATGCAAGCTATGTCATGGTTATCAAAATATACCCAGTCCAGCATTACTAAAAGCAAGGGAGTGTGTTTGCTACCCAGAGGAGTATCATGAGGGGGAGAGGGGGACTTTAATGTGGGACATGTCACCCAAAGGAGAATCAGCTCAAATGCTTTTTGTGGGTTCTAGCCCGGATCCAAGACTTGGCTTCACTGTGGTCTTAAATCCCATGATCTCTTCCAGCCTCAGAAACACATCTACAAACAACTTTCAGTAATGATAACTTAAAGTCAACATCCTGTTAAAAAATTCATCTCTATGGAGGTCAAGTTTCATGATGATTACCAGTGATACATAGGAACCCACTTATTTATGCTCTGAGATTAGCTGCCCCAAACTTCCACCATCACTTCCCGTGAAGTGAACCAGCTTAGCTGTTGGTATCGACAATTCAACCTTTACTTGTTCCTGTATATCTTAAAATTTTTTATTTTAGCTTTCTCAATAAAATTGGATTTTGTAAACAGCATTTCACAACATTCTATTTCATGAAAAGCATTGTTTAATTACCTGCTGATGAAGATTTGTTTTGTTCCCTCTCTGAAGAAACCAGAAGAGAAGAGAAATCCTTTTCAAGAATTCTAGCCAGGTATTCTAAAGCCATCCATCATAAAATCATTGGCACCCAGCAGCCAGTAGAAAAGGATACCTTTTAACCTCCACCGGCATAAATATGTGTATTTATTTTTAAGAAGTGCAATATAAACAGACATGCTGAGAGCCAAGTGTTTTATGAATAAAAAAAAGATTCCATATCCACACACACATATACATATAAAACTTTTCCCAGTGGGCCACTGAGGATTTATATGGATGTGAATTCTATTTACTGTTAGTATTAAGGAAATAGTGGCTTTTTAACAAGTTACTCATGCCTGGAAAAAATCCCAGTTTTGCAACTTGTCCAAGATTCTTTGCCAACTGTCCGTGGGAATCACTGGGATGGGAAAAGTTCAAATTTGTTTTAAAAGAACTTGCTTAATGGAAAATGGGGAAAAAATAGAAGAAAACCAGAAATCCACATGCTAATCTTTTGGTTAAGTAGAAATCAAGTATGGCCCTGACTGCTCTATTAATTTACTTTCAGATGATTTCAAGAAAGGGGAAGACCTTAGCATTTTTCATTTTTTTATATGACCCATAAAGTCACAAGTAGGACTTGATTTCATTGATCCAGAGCCATATAAACACGCTGGTTTGGGTTGACCTGATGTTGTACTGAATTGTGCATGAATTCATGGTCAGTGAGGTGGCTCAGCTTGGTTTCATAGCATCGGTCATTTTTCTCCAAGCTCTATTTTCTGTTCCAGTCAGCAAAATCTGATTAAATTCTTTCTTTTATGGGAGGTAGGAATTTTAGGATAGGGAGCATTGGTCACACTTGGTGGTGCTCTGGGTTTGCTCCTAGTAGTATTTGGGAGGTGTTCAGGTTGGTTCAAAGGGTTGGCATGAATGGTTTGCAAGTGGGAGGCCCCAAATTCCATCCTTGCCTTGTCACATTCACTCAACAACCTAGGGTGGTCCTGGTGGCAGGTAAAATAAAGTTATTCTTTTACAGATGTTGAAATAGGGCCAGAGAGAGGAACACATTAACACCAGCATATACCATGTGTGACTGATTCTTGAATGTGGTTTTGTAGTTCTTCTGTTTTGTTTTGGCTTGGTTTGGAGGTCATACCTGCTGATGCTCGGGGCTTATTCCTTGCTCTATACTCAGGGATCCTTTCTGGTATTTGTCAGGGAACATATGGGGAGCCAGGGATTGAACCCAAGTTAACCTTATACAAGGCAAGCACCCTACACAACTTACTATCATTCTGGCGCCTTAATGTGGTTTAGTAAATATAAATTATAATCTTGACATCAACAGGTGAAAGGATTTCCCTGTATAACCTAGATTTGGACACAAAACTGAAATGGGCCGGATCTAGTTTTTGCTTTTTGATCTCCAAAAGGTTGCTGCTTCTGCATATTATAGAAATTCTCTCCCCACTCATTAGGTTCTATTACACAGTAACATGACTTTCACTTAATCTGCTTTTTATATAATAGGAGTGAAACTATGGAAACTTCCTCACTTGTGATAAACCTGAGGTAAACATTATCTCTCAGTCCTTCACATGGGAGTTCCGTGTAATCTTTCTCTTTTGCAATCTCTCTGTCTCTCTCTGTCTCTGTCTCTCTGTGTCTGTCTGTTTCTGTTTTTGTTTCTGTGTCTCTCTCTCTCCTCTTCAAAGGGACATGAACAGAGGCTGGAGCAATAGCATAGCAGGTAGGGCATTTTCTTTCGTGCAGCCAATCCAGGTTCATTGCAGAGTGATGACACTATAGCATCCCATAGTGTCCCCTGAGTCTGTCAGAGTAATTTCTGAGCATAGAGCTCAGAAACCCTGAGCAACCCTGGGTGTGCTAAGCCCAAAAGGACATGAATAATTGCATCAATAGTGACCAGGCTACAAGTGACATGATACAAGTAGAATTCTTGCCTAAGTAAATAAACAAAAATTATGACCTCTATTCTCTCTGCAAATAAACCTAGATGGCTGATAATCTAGAAAAATACGAAATGGATTATTCTAAACATGTTCTATTGTTGTTCTATGTACTTCCAAATTGTTACAATTGGTTAAAGATGGTCCTTATCTTTTTTTGTTTCTTGATATTTATGAAACTTATGATTTTAAGTGCTCTGCTCCTATTACATGCTAAATGTCTAGCAAAAAGTGGCTAAATTACTAGCAAAATACTGGACGAACAGGAAAGACAGTTCAATGGTTAGAGCAAATGGCAAGTAGGTAAACCTCAACTTAGATTTTGTTTGTTTTGTTGATGTTATTGCTTTTGTCAGTTTTCTTTTTTATTTTTATTGAACTGAATAAGTATTTTTCCCTGCTTTCTATGACTTCTAATTGCAATATAATTCTAAAGGAGAAATTTCATAAATAAAGCATTTCTTCTAGATTGTTCTAGATACTATTTCAAATGGTAAATAAAATAGAATGAGACAAGTAAATGGACTCCCAAACAGTTTATTCTGTTTTCCAGAATAAACTATTTTCTGTTTTCCCGTGAAACACATTTCCCCAAGTAAATAATGAGAGGTGCTGGAGCTGGCTGGAAACTCCTCTCCTGATTACTAAACTTATTTGTAAAACATGCAGTTTAAAATGGGTAGAAGTGACATGGCTAGACTTTTTGGCAACTGCTGACTCAGCATAGCCCTCACTAACACTCCATGTTAGAGCCAGAAGTTTGTTAAGCAATTCGCCCTTCCTGTGAAAGAAAAATGGACTCAAAGGCCTCCAGTGAGCTTCTACATTTTAAAGAATGAAGATCCAGCCCGGCTAGCCTTTCCTTTCATCCAGTTCTGGGAGAATAAGGCCTCAACCCAGTACTTTTAAGCAACTCGAACCTTTCGGATCTCAGCTTTCAGATTTGGCTTGTAAAAGACGCCATTGCTGTCCTTTCTCAGATCTTTCTCAGGAAAGATCCGGCTTGGATGATTGTCTAGGCCTCAGGCCTCAGAGGGCACAGGGGTCAAGCTTTTGTACTAAGATGCTGCCTGACTTCTTCACATTCTTTGTCTGATAAAAGATAGTGATGGCTTGGAGCTGGAGGCACTCCACCCCCAACTCCAGGCACAAAGGCAGGCCAGCCCAGAAAGGGATCAACCAAAGGGGACATCTTTATGGCTTCCATGGAGATTTTATATGGCTATTTTGAATTTAAGAAACAAAAAGCCAAATTGTCCCCCAAATAGAATGCCAGGGTTTTGATTCTTTGCCCTGTGTGAGGGGGGAAAAATGCATACATTGAAGTATAAAAATAGAGGCTCTTAGTGGATGACATTCATATGTAAAACAACTTATGCAACATTTTCATAATAAGATCTGTGTGGATCTTCTGGACTGGTAGAAGAGACACTTCACTGGGAAGGAAGAATAAAATAAAAGAAAAAAAAGATAAACTTCAAGGGAAGAAAGCAAGTTTAGAAGGACCATAGTAAGAGGATGGTTGAGTTTTGTTATTTGTTTGTTGTTGTTGAGCAGCTGAAGTGTTTTCTTTTCAAGTCTGTTTTGTTAACAAGAAGGAAGAGAAAAATATTTATTCTTCTTCTACGCACTCAAAGGGATGCCTAGATTTGTTTCTCCTTTGCCATATCCTTTCGGAAAACTTTGTACTGATTACAGGAGAAATCTTCTATATCTTTTTTACTCCCAAATCAGGCTGTCTCATCCTGCTCTCAAATGTCCCTCAAAAGTAATAGAATTCTGTTTCATCACCCCCCCAAAACACACATATCTACTTTTAAATGAGAGAATTTGCACCTCCTATATATGAATATCCTATTATTATCTGAGACACCCAAAGACTGTATAAAGTGCAAGAAAAAGAAGGGGGGGCAGGTATTTACTCTAGAACTCAATGTTCCCAGAGTCATCTGTTGAATTATTTGTGC
>PVKC010007478.1:0-29450 GCA_004027635.1 Crocidura indochinensis
GACTGTCTGCAGGCTGATCAACTGGTAGAAGAGAAGCTTCTGCAAAAGCAATCACAGGAGGTGGGGGGGGGGGGGCAAAAACCAGCACCCCTAACTAACAAGCGGGGGGTTCCATTAAGCAAACACCCTTGTGCTTCCTGGGACCCGTCTCCCTAATAAAACCTCCCGCTCAGCGGTGGGATTGATCATCGGTCCTGTCACTTCCTACTGGCATCGCCGGAGCCTCTCACGCCTGATGTGTGACTAGAAGGGCCCCTAATATTTAATTTGCAGATTGGAGGCTCCTCTTGCCATACCCACCCTGAGCAGCCACACGCATGGGGACCCACTTTGCCTCCTGCTGTCAAGGGCTGGGCTGAGTCCGGAAGTGGGGCCTGTCCCTGCTGGAACAGCCTTGGCTAACAGGAGCAAATTATTATTAATCACCGCCTGGACATGGCCCAACCAAAAGGCTGAGTGGCAGCGTGCGAGCAGATCCCCCACAGACCCCTTGACCTTGCCAGAGCCCATGGGGCCCCAGAATCGCTGGTGACCTTGGAGGTGGAAGGGTGAGGCCATTTGGCCTCAGTGGAGACCTCACAGGTACAGATGAAGCAGGAAGGACAGACAGGTCCCCTTGTTGGTGACCAGCCGTGCTCTGGCTTGGATGATGCTCTGCTCTCTGCCTCTTTCCTTGGCTTCTGCTGCCATGAGGGTGCTGTGTCTGCTCCTCCCATACTGTGGGATACCCTCTCAGCCCTGCTCTGCCTTGAAATGTCCCCAGAAGCCACTCCCTAGGGCTCCCCAGGAAGACAACTTACAGCACTGTAAGTGGAAATAGCACACCCAGGGCCAGAGCTGGCACAGGGGGAAAGACGGAGATAGGTGTAGGGCTCAGGGCATGACCAACCCAGAGACAGTCAGGAATCTGAGGAGGTCTGAGGGGGTCTGAGACAGGCTAGGTGCAATGCCACCAGCAAACGTGTGTCTAAGAACTGCCCCGCCCCACCCCTGCACCTTCCCCTGATTGCAGGTCCTTCAGGAAGGCTGCATAGGTGAACGTGGGGTACACAGACAGGCTTTGGCTGGTCACACAGATACCCTGGCACTGTAGCATCTTAAAGAAGAGAGGAAAGGAGGGAAGAGAGGAAGAGAGCAGTGGATAGGATAGGAAAGGAAAGGGGAATAGAGGAGGGGAGGGAGGACCCCTCAGCCGATCCCATCTGTGTCCCCCTCCCAGGACTCACTGCACTGTGGCTCTCCTGAGGGACCCTCCTTCCCACTCTCCATCTCTCTCTCCCCTCTTTCTATCTATCTCCCTCTCTCCATTTATCTCTCTCTCTCTCCCTTGCTCTATCTCTCTGTCCTCCCCCCTCTCATGTTCAGGCCTCAGGAGCTGATTTCTGAACTCAGAACCAGAGTCACTCTGCAGCCACATCCCCTCCATCCTCGCAGTCGACCTGATCACACTCCTGTCCTTCAGCCATGCTCTGTCCTGCCTGGACACACTGTGGAATCCAGATGCTGGGAGCAAAAAGAGGACCAGTTCTCTCTGGGGGCTGGCACACAGCCACCCTGAACCCACATCGCTTTAACGGGTGGGGCTGCTTCATCCATGGGGATGGCCAGAGATGCCTATCATGGGTTCTGCCGAGGATGGACCCTACCCCACCCTCCCAGTTCTCACTTCCATCAGTGCCCAGAAGATTTGCCCAAAACCAGAGTTGCACAAAGAGGGTTTCAGAGAAAAGAAACTCCCAGGGCAAAGTTACCTCAACTCTGGGCACACAGGGCACTTTCTCTGTCCTTCCCCATGGCACTCAGAGGCTCCTCAGGGATCCTGGGATGGTTATGGGACCCCTGCAGAGCAGGGGGACACAGATGAGTTCTGCTGTCACCATATAGGTGGTTTTTCCACTATCAAGGTACCCCAAACCTTGTCAGCGGGAGATCACCACCTGTCTAATGGCTACCAGACCATGAGCCTTTCAGGGCCTCCATGAAACTATCACCATCACCTGGACGCAGCACAACTTCTCGCACGAACAAGTCCCATCCAGTCCATGGGTGACTCTGTTCCCTGTTTGGTGATAGCCACATAGCTGGGCAGGTGGCCTGGCATCAAGCCTGAGTGAGACTGGCTGTCCCTGCTTGCTCTGGCCTTGGTTGTTGCTCTCAGGGCAGGCCATATCGTGTGGCTTTTTCCTGGGGGATGCAGCCACCCCGATATCTGGGCAGAGCGAGAGGAGCCCAGAGCTGTGAGCGAGCGAGCGAGCGAAAGCAGCGAGTGACGGTATTTCGAAGAGGTTGGAAGCAGGGAGGGGGCTGCACTCTGCAGCAGCCGCTGAGCCCAGGATGCTGCCGCTGTTTTCATCGCGGTCCGTGCCGAGGAAGAGAGAAAGTCCCCTTGATCGCACAAGTCGAGCCGAGCACACATAATAAATCGGGGATTCTTACAAACAGATAAGACGGGTTTAATGGCATTCTGAACAAATAAGAATACAATGAGCAGGGAACAATACATTTAAGAGGAAGGAAAAACAAAGACGTGAGGTCAGACAGTATCGCGCGGAACATTTGGGCCAGGCTGCCAATTGTTTGGATAAGGGAACAATAGCAAAGCCTCTTAGAACGTTGTTAAGTCTTTATTCAGTCATACATTATCATGCATATTTCATAGCCGGATTACGAAGACGGAATTGTGTGTCATTTTTGTTGTATGTCTTTATAATTACACCTTGAAGCCACAACTCTGTTTTTTTTTAAAACTCCATATTCATGAAAAGCGGACTTGTAATTTGATAAAGGGGAGCCTGTGTTCCGGGCTCCATTCAAACGGCGGCACGAAACAGAATTAAAGGCGGCATCTGTGCTCCCCAGCATTAATCTCCTGAAGCACATTCCAGCTGCTCTGATGTGCAAAAGGGAGATAAGTCCAGAGCGGACGGGAGTGGTGCGGGCCAGACAACTCTATTATTGGTTTCATAATTGCTTAATTAAACTTTTGTCACTAATCATTATGAGGGCAATAGAGCTGTTATACTGGCTTCTGTTAAGCAAAAATCAATAAACTGTTGGAGTTAATTTCGCCGTATTTTTTGTCCTGCAAATGAAATTCATTGCTGCCGGTTAGTGATCTGTGAGGCTGGCGGCAGGCTGATAGGAGCCGCCATCACCATTTGAATTGGGGTATTCAGAAGCACATGGAAGCGAACAAATGGCAGACATAAATCTCGCGCGCGAAGTACACCTTCTATCCCTTTATTATGGAACAATTGACCCATCTAAAATGAATTCTAATGCCAGGAAAGCGTTTAGATTTAAATTACACCATGGTCTTCTGGATCTGAAAGATGGCAGCATAAAAAAGATTAATATGCTAATTATTTTTCTCCTTATTTTTTTCCCCTTCGACATCCGTGGTGGGGTATTGTGAAGCGTGTAAATAAGATGACTGTTTTGTCAAGAAATGGCTCTGAGGCGCACTGGATTCCATTGCAATTTAATTTGTTTATTCAAAACCTCACTCCAGATTTTAACTGTGCTTGCAATAACACTTTATTTCCCCCCATAATGTTTTCCTTTCACAAAGAATTCCCGGAATAAGTAAAGCATGTTTTTGTTCATTGAAAGAGATTTAATGGTGTTATGAAGGATGGGCTGCTTAACCAAGGCTGCGTTTATAAATTCCTGTCAAACTTTTCTTTCTTCTGCCCTCATCTGGGGCTCCGGGAATCCATCTTGGGGGCTCTGTGGGGAACTGAGGTGGTGGGTGGGGGGAGGCACAGATACCTGGGACCACCCTAGGGCCCTGACTCACTGCGGCATTAGCCCACTGTGGCCTGTGCCTGTGACAGCCTGGGGGCAGATGGCTTCCCTGGTGAGTCCCCTGAAGAGTGTGAAGAAAGGGGCACAGGCCCTACCTGAGTCCCCCTCTCTGCCCCTTTTCCTGCAGAGTCTTGGGAGCCCGGCATCGGGGTGCCAGGGTGGTCTTGATAGGCACAATTCATAAGGCCACTTTTAGAGATGCTCCCAGGCCCACTGAGGCATGCAGTGGTTGCTCAGAGTCTTGCTGTACAAGCTGGGTTTTGGACAGGGGTCTGCTGCCTCAGGAGGGTGTGTGCTCTGGGAGGAGCTGGAAGATACTGTGGACACCCCAGAACTGTCATCCTGGATCAGTTTGAGGAGCAGAAGAAACACAGCCACCTCTTGCTGGTCCTGATTAGAGCATAGCACTGTGGCCTCCGGTGTTGAAGAAGATGCTGGCCTCAGCTGCATGGGAGGGGACCTTACTGACTATTTGGGGACAGATGGGGCCTGGTGTTGCTTTCCTTACTGCCAACGCTTCTGAGGGACTGTGGCTTCTAACCATAACACCAAGAAACTCTATCGTAGGGTAGATTCACTGAACCCCCAGACTTGGGCACCCTCACTTTGACCCAACCTTCTTTGCTAGTATGGTTTGAATAATTCTCTTTCTTATCTCTAAAGTCTCAAGAATGTATCTTTTTTGGGGGCTCAGAAGCAGGTTTGCCTTCTCTTTGTGTGCTCCGGGAACCCTGTGCAGGACTGAATGCTGGAAGACCCTTAGGTGTCACCCCTATACTGGTGCTAGTGTCAGTCACCACAGCAGATTCCAGTAGGAGCCATTGCTGAGCGGTGACTTGCTTCGATGAGAGAAGGACTATGGGGAAGACACACGATGGAGTATTTCTCAGAGAGGAAAAGAGGCCCATCCAGGCACACTGGGATTTTAATCTGCACGATCGCATTCATTATATGATTTAAATGAGATTACAGTGCTGAGCGCATTGTACTTTGTGATTAAACAATGGCATTTAAATACCCTGAAAGTCTTTTCCTGATTCTTTCCTGTGGCCACTGCTTCTTGCTTACAGCACGCACTCTGCGAGGAGCCCCACAGCTCTGTGACATCCTGGGAAACAGAGGACACTGTACACACATGCAGAAACACACAGACACAGAGACGCACAGATACTCACAGACACACACAGACATGCACATCCACACAGGTACCCAAAGATATACAGACAGAGACATACAGACACCCATGAACACTCACAGGTACCCACAGACACAGACACACACAGACACAAACACACAAATGCTCACAGATATACACAGACACACACAGATATGCAGAGAAACACACACAGAGATGCTCACAGAAACCCACAGACATACACAGCAATACCCAAACACACAAGACACCCATACCCACAGTCACTCACAGACAAACAGACACTCACAGACAGGGCCGAGTGCAGGGCTTACCTCTGGCCAGAGGTTGCAAAGTCTCAGGGCAGATGAGTGTCTGGTTTGTCCTGGGGCTGCCAAAGGGTCCCTCAGCCTATTTTCTGGCCTGACGCCCAGCCCAGCCCAGGGCTTTATTAGAGTGAATCGTGATGCCTGGTAAGTGCCATGCTGCCAACACAGCATGGGGCCCCCAGGGCAGCTGCCCGAAACCCCATTCTCCCTCTACCCCTGCAGCTACCCAAAGCAGTGAGGGCGGTTGCATTTCCTCAGAACTGCAGAGTCTAGAAGAGGACGTGGGTGTTGGGGAAGCAGCAAGGGGTGAGCACTGCTCAGGAGAACCTGTGACCTTCCCAAAGCCAGTCAATGAGCTGGCACAGGTGGCTTTGGCCACACAAGATTCTAGAATATTTTCTGTTTTACTCCTCCAGAGTCAAGGAGGAATGAGAAAGGGGAACATGGGAAGAAGAGAGAGAGAGAGAGAGAGAGAGAGAGAGAGGAAGAGAGAGCAATTGAGTATCAGAGAGACACAGAGACAGTTCAAAAAAGGCCAAGAGACATAGAGAGACACTCCTAGAGACACCAAGAGACACAAAGAGATAGTCTGAGAGAGACCAAGACACAAAGAGATAGTCCAAGAGAGACACAGAGACAATCTGAGAGAGACAGAAATAGTCCAAGAGAGACAGAGGCACAGAGACAGTCCAAGAGAGACCAAGAGACACAGAAACAGTCTGAGAGAGATAGAGACACAAAGAGATAATCCAAGAAAGACTGAGGCACAGAGACAGTCCAAGAGAGACCAAGAGACACAGAAACAGTCTGAGAGAGACAGAGACACAAAGAGATAATCCAAGAGAGACAGAGACACAGAGAACATCCGAGAGAGACAGAGACATAGAGATAGTCTGAGAGAGATTGAGAGACACAGAGGCAGTCAGAGATAGACAGGGAGACTCAGAGAGACACTTTGAGAGAAACAGAGACAGTCTGTGAGAGACAGAGACACAAAGGCAGTGTGCAAGAATCCATTCCACCCACGCAGGAGCCAGTCCCTGCATTGTGCCCCATGGTGCGGTAACGTGAGGTTACCATGCGGCTGCGCTGAGGAGAACCCGCTGTCCAGATCACTTCTGATGAGGACTAATTTGATTTTACAGTGTTGGCTCCATTTCATTTTGAACTTGGAAGCTTCATCCTTCCATAATTAATCTGAGGAAACGGAGAGGCCACTGGGAAAAGGAAAACCCAAATGGAGGAGGAAACTGCCGCTTGGAAAGTTCGCTTGCTCCAGACCATCACACATGACATGGGGTGGCACAGACTCAGACCCGTGGCCACAGACATGCTCTCGATGAACCCCCCAAACTGTGGCCAGCAGCAGGAGGCATGTCTTGTAAGAGTGCCGGGACTTGGTCCCATTGCCACGGTGGGGTCTCAGTCTGTCTACAGCCTATGATCTTATTCTTTCCCCTCCCCACTGTCCCTCACTCTTTGCCTTTCCTGTGGCCTTCATGGTCTCCTCTTGGAGCCTCATGTTGATCCCATGCACCATTTGAGCCTATGAATTTGTGTCTGGGTGCGCATGGCATCTGTGCCTGATCCCCATGCATTTGCACACATGTGCTTATGGTACCTGTATGAATCTTCACAGATATATGTTCACATGCACATGCTTATGTGCACTGTCTTCATACACTGAGCTCAAACATGCCTGTGTGCATGCCGCATCTGTCCTGGATCCTCAGTGTACATTTGTAAGAACCTTGTATCTTCCCCAGAGGGGTTGTACATGTGTCCGTGTGTATCTCTGTCTACTGTACCTGTCTCTGTGTACATGTGTGTTCATGGGTGCATCTTTGTGTATATTACATCTATACCCAGAGCTTTGTAAGCAGGTGTGCAGACTATATCTGCCCAGAACTTTGTGTACATATGTGTGTGCTACATCTGTCCTGAAGTTTCATATACAGGTGTGTGCTGTATCTGTTCATAGTTACATGTGTGTGGTACATCTGTCCATAGCCTTATGCACAGCTGTACATGCTGTATCTATCTGGAGCTTAATATTCATATGTATAGTGAATCTGTTCATAGAGCTTCATGTACAGGTGTGTGTATAGTATCTGTAGCATCATATAGATTTGTGTGCACTGTATATGTCCCTAGAGCTTCAGGTGCAGATGTTTGTAGTAGATTTGTCCCAGAGCTTTATGTATGTGTTTGTACTGTATTTTCTTCCTAGATCTTTGTGCACATGTGAACATCTGTGAATAACACTATATCTCTCCCTGAATCTTTGTGTATGTGTATCTTCAAGCGCTGAGGAGAACCCGCTGTCCAGATCACTTCTGATGAGGACTAATTTGATTTTACAGTGTTGGCTCCATTTCATTTTGAACTTGGAAGCTTCATCCTTGTCATATTGTCCAAAGATCTTTGTATACATGAATGTGCATGTGTCTATGCATACTTTACTTGCCCTTGCACCTTCCTGTACATCAATGTACATTCTGGCCTGCCTCTGGTCTTCATGTGCCTGCATGCATATGTGTGCATGCAATAATATTCTCTAGATATTCATGAACAAGTGCTTTCATGTATTTAAACCTGTGTGCATGTAGTTAGCATCTCTGGATTTACATTATGTATAGATGTGCATGGAGTAACCATATCTAGATCTTAATGTGTATATATGTGTCTGTACCTGTGTGTATGTAATAAACATCTCTGGATCTTCATGTACATGCTTGTACATATGTGCAATTGTGTGCAGTAACCATCTCTGGATATTCATGCACATGTATGTGTGTACACTGTGACTGGCCCCACATTTTTAGGTACATATGTATACATCTGCCCCTGGTTATTTTGCATTTGTGTGCATCAATGAATGTATTTTATTTGTATCGACCTTTTTGTACATGCTTGAGTGCATCCGTGTATACTGTATGCATCCCTGGATTTTTCTGTACATACATACGTGTGTATATTGTGTATACTATATATTCCCTGGACATTTGTGCATGCATCTGTATATTTCTGTGTTTAACTTGTATGTTCCTGGATCTTTGTGTTCGTGTGTGTATTTATCTTGCACTGTATCTGTCCTGGACTTTTGTATACATGAATGTATCTGTATATATTGTAAAATAGCTGAGCTTTGTGTATATGCATATCTGTGTGTACAGTAAGTCTATCTGGGCTTTGTGTACATGCACATATATATCTGTATATACTTTAACTATAGCTCAGCTTTGTGTATATGCATGTGCACCCGTGTGTATGCTAAGTGTACCTGGTCTTTGTGTACAGGCATGTGTGTGCTATATCTGTCCCTGAACCTTTGTGTATATAGATGCATGTATCTGTGTGTAATTTATCTATCCCATATGTCCATGTTATTCATGTGTGCACGTATGCTTACTGTATCTGTCCCTGAAGTTTTGTGTCCATTAATGTCTGTGTCTTTGTGAGTACACACGTATTTGTGCGTACTCCATCTCCCCTAGATATATGTGAACATTCATGTGCCTACATCTCTGTGTGTGCTGCATCTGTCCCTGGAACTTGGTGTTTATTCATGCTTTGTGCATCTGCATGTACTGCATCGATCCTGACATTTGTGCATATGCATGGGCATATCTGTGTGTACACTAAGTATACCTGGACCTCTGTGTGTGCTGTATCTGTTCTGGACCATTATGCGTGTATGTATCTCTATGTGTTGCAGTATCTCTCCTGGCCCCTGTGCGTGGGTCTGTCTGTGCTTCTATGTGTTCCTCACGGAGGGTGACAGCTCCTGAGAATCACATGTCCCTTACCTACCTACATACCTACATGTGTGCTACAGACACTCTATCTTGATGCTGAATCAGGACACAGATCTCAACCCCATGGTCCTTGAGGGTCCTCTGTGTCTGAGCTGTGGGTGGTGCATAAGTCTTTCTGCCTGGAGCTGCAGGTGCCACCTCGCTGCCCTCCCTAATCCCTGCCCAGGAAAGACCAGGCCTGGAACATCGCCCATCTCTGGTCTCAACCCAGGTCCCAGGAGCTGGGAGAGCTGGGCCGACTCAGAGGCTGTTTTGAGGGTCCTTCTTGGCACGGATGGGCCTGCTCAGTCATCCCTGCAGTCTCCCCAGACTAGACCTGAGCCTTGTGCTGTGCCCAGTGGGTTTGCATTCTCATCTTCCAGTGTGGAAATCTGGCCTCAGCGGCAGCAGCTGGCACAACCCTTGGGCTGGATCCCCGGAGCTTCCTGGCAGCACAGTGTGGCCGATGCAATTCGCAGCAGAAATTACTTCCACCGCAGCTTGGAGGGAAGAGAGGCCCTTCACAACTACTCATTCCCATGTGGAGCCCATAACAGCAGAAACTCCCTGGGGAAGGACAGGGGCTGGGGCTGTTTTCATATCCCCAAGCCCAAGCAGACCTGGGCCAGGGGATGCCCATCCTGATAGGTGACAGAAGTCATTGGGACTCAGCCAAAATGGCCTTTTCTGGGTGTGAAACAATCAACCAAATGCTCTGCAGCCATGCCTGCAGGTCCCCTAAGTTCTGTGGCTCTGTTGGGTCTCCTAGCTTTGCGGCCATCTTTGTGGATCTCACAGCATTCACACAGTGGCTCAGACACCAGTCCTTGTTCTACAGTGTTACACGTGGGTTTTATCAATCTCAGTGTCCTCAGGTAGCCCCAGCAAACACAGTCTCCAATGAGCCACAGTTAAACGTGGCTGGACAGCCCCTACCTCACCAGGTGGCATTTCTTAGTGGCTGAGAAACCTGAGCTGGTCCTCAGAGCAAAAGGACTGGGCCTGTGAGGCCTCACCCGTGGAACCCTGAACAGATGCTGGACAAGGCTCTGACATTGTCCAGGTGCCTATACCCCAACATTGTCTGTGCCCCCAGTGCCTAAGCACCCACATTGCCCATGCTCCCTCTAACAATGTCTGCACTGTGCCGTCTCTGTCCTGCTCTGGGGTCCTCCCTTATGACTGCCCTGTTGCCCCTGTGACAGTATCTGAGATGGCTTATTGGGGCTAGTCCTTGGGCAAGGGGCACAGCTCAGGAGTGGTATGGGGAGTGGGAGCCAGCAGGAGAACATGCAGGGTACAGGAAGGTGCAGGAGAAAGATCTGATCCCTGCTGAGTGCAGATGAGAGAGTCCTGTCAGAGTGAGAAGAGGGGACTTCCAGAAAACACCAGGTGAACCCTGGTGAGGTCACAATCAGCCGGTTGGGCCCCTGAACCTGGCACACCTTTGTCCATGCAATAGTTAAGTGATTTGAGTTCCTGGGACAAGATCACTAGGTCTGGGGTGGATCCCGAGGTCTCTGAGACTGGGCTGTGTCCCCTTAAATCCCCTTGGCATTACAGGGATGGTATTTCTGGTCCTAAAAGTGAGTGAGATAGGGGCCGGGAAGGTGGCGCTAGAGGTAAGGTGTCTGTCTTGCATACGCCAGTGTAAGACGGACCACGGTTCGATCCCCCGGCGTCCCATATGGTCCCCCTAAGCCAGGAGAGATTTCTGAGCACATAGCCGGGAGAAACCCCTGAGCGCCAAACGGGTGGTGACTCCAAAACAAACAAAAACAAAAACAAAAAATAGTGGGTGTGATCATATTCACGGAGTAGAGGGTTCAAGTTCACCTCAGATTGAGAAGCTTCAAACAGTGGAGGGGTTTGACTCAAACACCACACCACAGGTAAACTCACAGATTCAGTCCACACTGCAGGGTAAATATATAGAACACGATTACCTGCAGGTTAACCTCACAGACCTCGTCCTACTGCAGGGTAATTTTACTGTCCCCACCCACACTGCAGACTAAACTTAAGGATTGTTCCCACACTGCAGGATAAATTGACTGACTCTGTCCACACAGCAGGGTAAACTGAGGGGGTCCATCCTACAGTGCAGAATAAACTCACAGAAGACCCCATCCACATGGCGGTGTAAAATCACAGACCCCATCCACACTGCAATGTAAACTCAAGAACTCTGTCCACACTGCAGATAAATTCAGGAAACCCATCTACACTGCAAATAAGCTCAATAAGCCCATCAACACTGTAGATAAACTCACAAATCCCATCTGCACTGTGAATAAATTCAGAAAGCCTGTCTACAAACTGAATAAGCCTGTCCACACTGCGGGTAAACTCACAGAGCCCATCCACACTGCAGGGTAACACACAGAGCCCGTCTACATTGCAGGATAAACTTATAGACTCTGTCCACACTGCAAATAAATTTAAGGAACCTGTTTACACTGCTGGTAAAATCAATAAGCTGTCCACAGAGTGGATTTGAACACACAGACACCATCTATACTGGAGGGTAAATTTACAGACCCCATCCATATGGTAGGGTATAGCTAATCACCTTAAGTACATATCCTGTTTTAACAGCTAGAGTACACATCCTGCTTTGCCTAATCCCATCACCCTGTCTTACCTAAACACAGAAACACATACAGGTGGGAAGGGGATATTTATATTATGGAATAGTAGGGTGTGGACTGTGTGTCAGCCATTTGGGTAGGATGTGAGAGAGGATTCCCACCTACAATAAACAGTTACTCTCCCAAAGTGGCTGGTGGATGCTTCTTTGTGAGCACTCTACTTGCCTGAGATCCAACCTCAGCAGTGGTGTCTACATTCTTGGACTCTGACCTCACCAGTGACTTCTTCATCTTGGGATCTGACTTCTCTAGTATCATTTACAACTGACACCCAAACAGAGACCCAAGGACCCAAGAATACCCCAACAATGGTGAATGACTTGACCCTCTGGTGGATAATCACCATGACAGCCTTTTCAAGCTGGACTGAATGTGCCTTTCATTGGAACATTGATGCACATGGCCCCCATTCTGAACAGCTTCATGTTGCTCTACCTGCATTTCTCCATCAACTGTACTTGCCAGACTCTCTAGAGATTCTCTCTCACACATGTTCTGAGAAAGATGGGGGTGCCATCCCAGTGGTCAGGAGTTCTCGATCTAATGGTCTTCCTAGGGCTGATAATTCATTGTTCACTATTGGCACTAAACCAGAGAGACCCGCCTCTATCTCCAAAGGATGAGGAGCTGGTTACCACCTCTGCAGATTCAGAATCTGAAATAACTCAACCAGAGATATCCCTATACCCCAATCCCTGAGTCAGGTGGACAAATCAGTGCTGGCAATCCAAGTCCTGGGCATTGTCAAATGGTTCAATGTCTGGAATGGTTACAAACTTATAAACAGAAATGACACCAAAGAAGATGTCTTTGTTCACTATTAAGAGAAACATCCCAGGAAGTTTCTGTGTAGCATTGAGATGGGAAGATTGTGGAGTTTATGTTGTAAAAGGAGGGAGTGGTCCAAAAGCTGCTAATGTATCAGGACCAGGCAGAATGCCAGTAAAAAGTAGCCTATATGCTTTCAATCAACATAGGTTTTGCCGATTCATTCCTTGGTCTTGCTCATCTGCCACTGCTCATCTACTACCCATGGTAGAAGAGGTCCACTCAGGCGGTAACAAAAGCAGGCTCTGAAGATGAGAGAGCCCAAACAAAGTCCAACTGAGGAGAAGGTGTTTTTAGGAACTTTTTGCATCTGGGTCACTTTCAAAAAATTAATTTTCTGCTAGGTTCCTCTCTTAACTCTATTTGCATTGGTCATTATATTGCTGGTTAAACTGTGTGTTCTACCTCTATAAAGCTTAATAGCTACTCTTTTGTTCTATGCCCCATTGCAAACAGATAATTTTGTGTCCAACTCTAGTGGTTTAATATTAGTTTGCACAGTTCCAGGAAAATGCATAATGTTAGATATTTTAATGTTCTCAGCTTTCCAAGTGGATATTTCCTAGTTGCTGTGATGCTTAATTGCATATATCATTTAGCAACTTACTCTGATTATGTCTGGAAAAATTTTCTTATGTCGGTCCACAGAAATCGATGGAAAAGGAACTTGGATACTATAGACTCTTATTACAGTGCTTTTTATAAGTATGTTTATCAAACTTATTTTAAATTATGTATATCTACAGAAATGTTCTAATGATTTTGTTTAGAGAAGTTTATGGAAAAGGAACTTTTTCTAGACTGTATTATAGTGCTCAGTGTTAGAATATTTAGAACTTGTTTTCAAATTAAGTATATCTGCAGAAAGGTTCTAATGTTTATGTTCAGAGAAGGTTATGAAAAAAATTGTTATATATATAAGATAGGATATGGAAAAAGCTAATTGCTTTTGAGAATGATGTATGCACAATCTAATGTATGACACTTTTACAGCCAAGTCTACCGTCACTAGCAGTGATTCCTAGGAATTAGCTGCAACATTAACTAGCTTAAATTTTCCTCATCAAGAGGGCTGGAGAGATAGCACAGCAGTAGGGAATTTGCCTTGTACATGGCCAACCCAGGAGATGATAGTTCAATTCCTGGCATCCCAGATGGTCCCCTGAGCTTGCCAGGGGCAATTTCTGAATGCAGAGCTAATAGTAATCTCTGAGTGCTGTAGGTGTGATCCAAAAACCAAAAAATATTTTTTCCTCATCACCTTACTTGCCACTAGAAGTTATTTTTCCCTTTTATTATTCCAACTTTTGCTGCACCTATGCAAAAAACTGCCACCCTTCCGCACCATCCTGACTTCAATGTAGGATATACAGATTCCAGGATCTTCAGTACAGAAACATGATACCAACAACAGAGACTGTGAAAAATATAAGTGTATGGGCACTACAGACAATGACCAGGATTGGACAAATTAGTTTGCTTGGAGCCTAAAAATGGTCTTATGTCAGGAAACTTCAGGGGTAGGGTCTCCTTGTACTTTGGCCAAAGTTTTTCCTTTCCATGACCCCCATACTTTGGTGGGCCCATGCAAACAATAATTGCCACTCTAACATTAGTTTTACAGTGCTCCTTTGACTCTAAACCTTTAAGAAACCACTAGTAAAAATATCTGGAACTGCATATATGCTTTAACACTAGCATTCTGGGAGATAAAGGAGGGAGATAAGGGATATATGCTTGGGAACAGGGATGAAGGGAGGACAACATTGGTGGTGGAAAGGCCCTCATTTATTGTCACTGTGTACCTTAAGTATCACTGTTTAAGATTTGTGAAAAAAAAATGCCTCTAATAATGTAAGCCATTACGATAAAAAAAAAAACCCAACAACTGCCACCCCTTTTATCTTTTAGATAGAGACACCTGCCTTTTTCTTAGAACTTCAGGACATGAATTACTTTTTTTTATCTCATAGTTTAGTATTTTCTATAAAGTTAAAAAGTAGGAGATATAGTCAGTTACCTTAATACTACACCCTGTTTTAACACCCAGAGCACACACCTTGCTTTCCCTAATTCCTTTACCCTGTCTCCCCTAAACATAGAAGCACACACCTTGTTGTCATCCCCTCTCACATCCTACCCGATTAGCTGGCACAGACTTTATACCCTACTATATAAATTTATCATATTATATGCCCAACATGCACCCTAATATAAATATCCATTTCCCACCTACAATAAATGAAGTTACTCTCCCAAAGTGACTGGTGGATGTCTCTTAGTAAGTGCTTTACTTGTCTGAGTTCTGACCTCACCAGTGACTTCTGCAGCTTGGGATTTGCTTCACCAGCATCATTTACAGTAGGATTACTTCACAAGAACCCATGTACTCTGCAAGTACACTCAATAAGCCTGATAACACTGTAGGTAAACTGAAGCCCCATCATGACAGGGAAAATGAAGGTTTATCATTTGAAGCAGGAGACATTTGGGGAGGCCCTTGTCCCTAGATAACCAGAAATGCTCATGGTCTGAGTTGGGGAGATCTCACCACTGCCTGGCTCTTAGGGCTGGGAAGGGGTCAGATCACCGAGAGAAGGACTTAGCAACCCACAAAATGTATCAGGCCCACGGGGACCAAGTGTCAAGACACTACACACCTGTCCTTCAGGCCTTGCCACAGAGCCACTCATTTGCAGCCTGCACAGTGAGGGGGTAGGGACAGGCCAGTGACGACACAGAGAGCTGAGGAAACCAGGCAGCCAGAACTGTTACACAGGCATGTGGGAGCAAGAGACACCATGCGCTGGATCTGTTCTGTGCTTGGATCCAAGCAGTGGAACTGGAGCGTAAGGAACCTCAGGAAGGTTTGAGTTCAGGAGGACAAGGGGTGACTCAGTGGGACTCAGGAGGGCGCAAGGGACTCAGTGGGGTTCAGGGGGCTCAAGGTTGCTCAGGGTGGAAATTTTTGTAGTTACAATCATTTCTCAAAGCCCTGGAAACCTGCTGGGCTTCTCTTTTGCAGGTTACTGTTTTCTTCTCACTGGGCTATGGGGACCCCTGTGTCCCCAAATGATCCAGGCTTCCTGCTTCCTTTCTTATGCATCACCCTGTGCTCTCTCTCTGAAGGATTTCCCGTTTCTTCCCAAAGGAGAGAAGGGAGAAGTGTGTGTGAGCATGCATGTGCAAACATGCATGCACACACGTATCTGTGCAACCACATATATGTGCACACAGCACATGTATGACAGCAGACACAATTCCACAGATATATGTATACACACGTGTGTGAATGTGCGCATGCACATATGGTATGAACACGTGATTGTGCACCTATGTGCTTATGTATGGAAAGTACGTGTGCTCTTTCATGTGTATGAATGTGCACATGCATGTGTGCATGTGTGTGTGTTTGGGAGTTACATTTTAACTGTCGAAGACATCGGGGATCCTCAGGAAGGTGGTGCTGTGAGAGCACCTCTGGGAGCACCATTTACCCTTGGCCCACGCCCTGGTGTCCCTATGCCCCAGTGGGCTCTTGTGCCAAACCTGCCCAGCTTAGTCACATGGGCTCTGGGGAGATCTGGAAGACTAGGCTACAAGTTCCTCCCTGAAGCAGGTACTGTGCTCCTACCCCTCCAGCTCCGTTTTGCTTCCCAGCAGCAGGTGATGACCACACCTGCACTAAACTGAAGCCAGTGCCCAGACAGATCCCAGGACAGCGAGCTTGAGTGTCTGAGTTCACCTTTGCTAAACTGCAGGGCCTCAAACTCCACCCACACATCCCCTTGGTATACACGGCCATGGGCACCTTGGCACACAGCTCGCTGGGACATGGCTTCTGGAATGCTGAATCACCCACATCATATTCCTCCCTCAACACAGACCCAGTGATTTTAAAGGAGGCCAAACTCTCATTTGGGTCTCAGAGACCAGGGCACAAGCCACCTGAAAACCTTTCAGGGGCTTGTGGGTCCCTCTATCCTGCTGAATCAGGAAGACATGCCTAAAGCTCCCACTCTGGGGGACAGGTGCCCTGTAATTTCAGACTCTACACCCATCACCCAACTCCTACACCCCAACCCTGCACTACTCACTCCTAAGGTGGGTACCTCTAGCCTGTGACTTCCAGTGGCTGCATGGGGAGCAGGGCAAGATAGTTCTGACCGACCATCTCTAAGTCCTCCAAGTCCTCCCCATCTCCACTCACCTCCCCTCCACAGTTGCCCTCAGAAACTAACTCTGGTCCAGATTCCCTGGACCAGTTTTCTCCCCATCCTGGCCCCTTGAAGCCTTCTATCTTTGGTGTCGCTTCCCTTCTGCAACGCAGCCTGGAGCTTGGGTCTAGAAATCCAGTCCCATCTCTGCTCTGAGCACCCATGCCCAGCTAGTGATTACAGGGTGGCGGGCCCCATCCTTGAAAACCCTGGGTCCTAAGCTACTCTCTGCAGACGTGGCCAGTGGGTCCCCGAGACGCTCCCTCCTTGCTGGCCCCATCCTCACGTCCCCCCACTGCGCATGGAAGAAGCACAAAGAGCATCACCGTGAGCTCTGACGTGAGGCGGTGACTCAGTCCAAACGGCCATCACAACCACTCAGCTGCTCCCCGTCCCCAGTAATTAGGTGCCACCGCCGCTGCCCCTCGTGGCTCTGCCCGGGAGAGACATTTGACACAGCGGACTTCACAGGGACTTCAGGAGGCTCTGGTGGCGTCCGAGTGGCTCTTAATTAACCACTTAGGCGTCTTCCTCTGCTCCCTGCCTGGCTCTGGCCCATGGAAGGGCCAGCACTGGGGTTCTAAGCGCCAGGGAAGCGGCTATCAAAAGATCTTGTAAATGAAGGCTTGTGTAAATTATTTTTAATGATTCCCTCCTGGCACATCATTATGTTTGTAGCTACACACGCGGCACTTCAGAGCGGCCTCCTCCCGCACGGGTCAGCTGCGGGGTTGCCGTAACGAGCCGCGCTCGCTCAACGGCTTATTAATTAGCGCGCTCATTCGACATCGCTGAGAGCTCTGATGTATGGGGCTGGAATCGTAATTGCGGAGGATCGAAATAATAAGCCATCTCTGGGCTCCTTATGCAAATGGGCATATTAGAAGATCATTACCTATCTAAACACCGAGTTTTAATAAGAATTACAATGATGAAGTTTATGATAATTGACACTTAAATTTTCATCATGTGGAGTTTTTTTTTTTTTTTTGGTATCATTTTGGTGGTTAAAAGTGAGTTTCTAATGAAATGTTGCTTAAAATGCCGAGGACTGCTGAACAATCCTGTCCAGTCTAGTTCAGATTCAGGTCTTGGCTTTGGAAAGGGCTGAGGTTCTGGGAAGGCAGTGAAGAGATGTTTCTCCACCACCTGGGTGAACAGCATCTGCCACCAGGGGCACCAGGGAGCCATATGGGGGTTCCATCCATTGTGCAGGGTCAAAGGCTCCAAACAGAAATAAAGCAAAGGAAATATTTTCAAATATTCCAAAAGTATTTTCAAACTGAAATAAAGCAAACTCCAGGAAAAAGTCTGGAGAGAGCTCACTGGTGTGGTTCGTCTCTGGGGAAAGTTCTATATGAAGGAATGAATAATCATACTTGTAGCCTTCGAGCTGTCCTAGTGACTCAGACACCTGCAGAAGGCACTAACTCACAAGGTCTTTGGGCTGGGATTGGCCACCCGGTGAAAGGACTTGACTGTCTCCAACATACCACAAGAGGCAGTACAGACATTTGTGCTTCTCTGGGCCCTGGGGTAAAACCTAGGGCTGGGGCCACTGCCTCTGCTACTAGACCCTCGCCACTGTGCACTGGCCCCGCTGCCCTCCACAGGTCCCACTGCCACAGCTGACCATGCCTCAGGGCAGTGGGCAGTGCTGGGTGAAGGGTCTAGAAGAGCCAGCACCGTGCCCCAGGCTGCATCCTTGCCCTTGCTGACCAACTGGTCATGGGTGAGAGAAGAAAGGGAGTGAGGTCCTCGCTGTCCTGGGGAGACTGACAACCTTCCCTGGGCTTCATCACAGCCCCTGGTTCTGGTGGGCTGGGCCCCAGCAGGTGTTTCCACTGGGTTGGCCACAGGACCCCACCTCGGGGCTTCCCTGATGGCCTGTGTGACTAGAGGAGGCTGAGGCTGGATGCCACGGGGTGGTTCAGGGGTAGCCCAGGCTCAAACACTGCTTGGCTCTCCACCATGGTGCTGTCTGGCTCCAGCAGAGTACTAACATGGAAATGGGGTACTGGTCTGGGTACCCTCAAGTACTGGGGGCTATGCAGATGCTGAGTGCTGGGTGCAGAGTCCCTCTAGCACTCAGAGATAAGCAGATATGGGGTGCTGGATGCTGAGTCCCTTCAGCATCCTTGGGATGGTGCAGACTGGGTGTTGGGTGATAACACCATACACAGATTAATCTTTGCAGCCAACAGGCCAGCATCCAGATGCCCCTGAGGCTCCAACAGACAATGCTTCAGTGACCCTGTTCCTCTTGGTATGTGGACACCAGGCCTGCAGGCCTACGACATTACCCAAGTAGGTGCATCTCAACTCTGAGCTCTGCCTACTCAGCTGGACTCTGATGGCCCATGCTCACCTGTGCCCTAGTGAGCCCCCTCTCAGGTGGGCAAACCTTGCTTTCTCTCCTGTAGACCAAGACTGGGCTGCTGAGCTCAGGGATAGAGATCCTGGTGGATGTCAGAATGTTGCCCTCAGGACCCTGGACTTTGGCCAGTGGCCAAATGTCCAACTTGTTCCCACCTCTGACCAAAATGTGCCCATTTGTGCCTGACTTCTCTCGCTGGGACTGACAGTCAGCACTAAGGGTGGGGGAAGACATGGAGAGTCTTGGGGTAGACAGGGCACTTGTGTGCACCCATGGCTGGGTCCCCAGCCCAGACACACAGCTGACTTTTGCGAGGTCTGAGCATATGACTCAGTGACCACCATGCCATTGTCCCATCTCCATCTTGCTGATGCTGCTAGCAGAGCATGGGCAGCCCTAAGTTGTAAACCAGATGTGGGATCTTAGGGGCCTAAGATTAAGATTGGGGGCCCTGGAACTATGTGCACATGTGCAGGTGTGTCTGTGATTCTGGGACGTTATGCCCTTGTCCATATGCGCATGTCTGTGTGAATGTGGGGGGTACGTGCATGTGAATTTCCATGCATCTAGGCATGTCGGTGCGAATCTGAGTGTGTGCACATGTTCATGTGTGTTTGTGTGACTCCGAGTATGTGCCCATTTGTGTGTGTGTGTAATTTGAGTTTCAGCACTGTCCCTGTGCATCTGTGCGAATCTGAGTGTGAGCATATACCTATATGTGTCTTTGTGTATCTGGGAACATGTGGCCTTGTCAGTCCCTGCGTGTCCTCGAACAGGAGGTCATCCTGAAGTGCTCCTATGTGTGTCACAGCCTGTGACCTGAGGTGGCAGAGTGAGGTCTGCAGAGGAAGGGGTCAGGCAAGGGGAGCCCTGCAGCGTTGGGGGGTCCTTGGAAAGCAGCACTTCTCCCTGTGTTTCTGCAGTGGATGTGAGCAGCACTGGCCTTCCAAGTGACACTGAAATGTTCCCTAAGCTGGCACCCATGTACAGGGAGGAGACACACAGTTGGGGCACATCGATGGGTCCATGTCAGAGAGTCCTGAGGTGAGGTGTCCCCGCTGTGCCTTTGCAAGCATCCATCTCAGCTCCGGCCTTATATGTGGCCTCACCTGGCCTGTGGCAGCTGGCAGTGGAGGGGTCATGCCTTATGGCCTGTGCCCCTAGCCTGTGCTCCAGTCACTGCCCGCAAGCATCTGCCTTCAGCCCTGAAGCTCACAGGACAGAGAAGAACAGAAGGCTCATTCCGAAACCGGGGGACCTTGCGCTTAGGATTGTGACCCCAGACTCACCTCTGTCCACAGGAGAAACACTTGCTCAGGGATGTGGGACCCCAAGAAAGACTATACTGGCCTATAACAGAAGAGGGAGTGGGGCTCATTAAACTGCAGGGATGTCCCCAATGTTTTGGGGGGTCACAGATGGGATGTTGTAGAGAAAGGTGCAGTGGAAGGCAGGGCTAGACCATGCCTATGAAATGAAAGGGTGGATGTCAGTGTAAGGACTGCTCAAGCTTCGCAACAGACTCAGGATTTGGGGACCCTTTATGTGGAAAGCAGCTTCAGGGGACACCACATATCTGGGGGACAGGCCAAAGCTGCATCCTACTAGCCAGCACCCCATACACCATGATCCTTGGAAGCGAGACCCCAAGAGGCAGAAGTGGGTCCCAGGCTGCTGTGGGGCTGTACCCCACTCTTATGGCCAGCTCATGGCATCCAGGATGGAGACATGAGACTTGCCCTGAGATCAGGCGTCACAGGCAGACCCACGTCTGGAGTGCAGAGGGGTGTTACTGAGGTCCTCCATATGCACACATTCCCCAGACCAACTCACACTGGATCGTACATGTGCTAACACATACAATTAGAAAAGAGCTACACATTTACACCACATCCACACATGTGTGCTGACACATATCTACAAAACACATACTGACAGCTCCCCTATTCAGATGTGTTCCACACTCACAGTCTACGTGGATACATGCTCACACATGCACTCACGAAATAATGGATGTTTGTCAGAGTTGAGCTGCTGGAGATGGGCCCATGCTGCCGGTGTCCACAGAGGCCTTCCAGGCAAGACCAAATATCTCAGTCCTTTTTATAATGATCCCTAGGCCAGGTGAGAGAGAAAAAAGGAGAGAGAGCTGGATTTGGGACCAGGGTAAGGTCAGATTGAGGGCCAGGTAAAAGGGCCAGGTATATGATGTAAAGGAAATAAATAGTCCAAAAGAATACAGCTGAAGGTAGCTGAAGGTCTGTCCAAATCAGGGAAAAAAGCCGCAGCCAGGAATAGAAACACTTCAGTCCAATTGCTACTTCAACTGTCTCTTCTATCTGCCAACACCTCTTGGCCCCAAGTCTTCCCTGGAGGAGGGGGCTTACAGACTCAGCCAGCCAATCACAGTTAGGATCTTCATTAAAGGGGTGGCCCCCTTTTATGGCTGGCTGGTGCTGGACTGATGCTGGAGTAATGCAGTAATTTAGGACAAGATCTGTTCACACACTAACTCATATGCACATGATCACACACATGCACTCGAATTTGTGGCCCCACACTCACAGCACAACTCACTCACAATTACATATAGACTGGCTTGTGCTCATACCTAGGCACTGACATGTTCATGTGTATCTCATGTTCAAACAATATAATCTCATATATCACCTGCATGTGTACTCATACACACACTCACATATACACTCGATTTCACATATACACATGCAATCACATGTACTCAATATACACCCACATGCATATACACATCTTCACATAAACATGAACACTATATACACCCCCATAATCACATATTATGCATACCCAAACTCACATATACTCTGTTGCTTATATACTCACATGCATATATGAACATTCACATATACATGAACATCATATACACACCCACAATCACATATACATGAGCAATCACATATACATGAACACTCACATTTACATAAATACCCACATATACACCCACACTCACCTCTGCATAAACACTCAAATATATACCCACCCTCACATATATATCCACATTCATATATATACATAAACACATATACATAAACGCTCACATATACACCCATGTTCACACATACAACCCACATTAAACTCTCTAGAGAGGGCTTTCTGTTATTCCTGACTTTGTGCTCAGGGCTCACCCTTGGAGTTTCTTGGGAGCATTTGTGTTACCAGGGATAAAACTGGGGGTGATCTTGGGAAGACCAACATCTCCACCTCAGGCTCTCTTTCTAACTCACCAAATATTTTCACACACAAGCACACACACACACACACACACACACACACACACACACACACACACACACAACTAAAGCCCATTCGCCAGCAGTTTCACATGATGCCATCCTGCCAGTTTCTCTTCTGTCTGTACCTCTTCAGCCAGCAGGGTGGAGGACCACCTGCTCCCTTCACCCCTCTTTGCTACACTTCCTGCTCCCATGTCTTCTCCCATTCAAGACAGATGCGAGTCTAGAAAATATCATGAAAGCTGCTGGCTTCCCCCACCCGCCAGGCTCTCTCAGAGCAGAAACTGGTCCACCCACATGGGTGTGGGCAAGGTGTGCCCACAGGACTGTCCCTGAGAGGGGGCAGCTTTTCTATAGCCCTGGAAGTCCTCAGCAAGGAAGGAGAGAGGGAGCGCTTCAGGACAACTAGCAGTGACCACGATACTCCATAACCTAGACATGTGCTCCCTGTGTAAGTGCACATGCTCCCCATGTGAGTGCCTCGTATTCCCCATGTGAGTCCCACCCCATGTGTGTTCCACGCGCTCCCCACTTGGGTGCCATGTGCTTCCCCATGTGGGTGCGATGTGCTCCCCACGTGAATGCCATATGCTTGCCATGTGAGTGTCTTTTACTCTCCATGTGAATGCCTGGTGCTTCCCGTGTGAGTGTTCTCTACTTCCCACCCTGGGTGATGATTGCTCAGGAGCTGAGTAGAAAAGCACAGTCACCTGTGGAAGTGATTGCATGAGACAGTCACTCTGAAGCTCAGGGTACCATCCTGGAGGGTGTATGGAGACCACAAGTATCACAGGTCTCCTTTCATCCTTTGATGAGCAGGGAACATCCCTGTCTGCACACACCCAGCCCTGCTCCTGCCATGCCTTTGCCCATGCCCACCTGCACCATCACCTTGGGTAGCTGGAGTGAGGTGTGCAGTGGTGTCTGGGTCAGCAGTGGTGCGTGCTCTGGAGTAACTGGAACTGGGGGCCCAGAGACTTTCGGTACCTGTAATAAGTGCCACAGCATGAACTAGGCCCCTCTGTGCCCTGTACGGAGCAGGACCAGGCATCACCCTGACATCTGCTTTGGGGCTCTTTGGGGGCACAGGCTGTATACCTTTCAGCACCCTGCTGACCTTGTGTGTGGCTCAACTCTCAGGGTGTGAAGTGTCACCCACAGACCAAGGTGGCATAAGGCTGGCACCTGTGGAGGTGGGAGCTGGTGACACAGGGAGGGAGGGTCTGCCAGCTGCTCAACAGTGCCAGGTAGGGAATGGGAAGGGGATGGACAGTGCCAGGGGAGGGGATGAGGTTCTGGGTAATGTCCAAAGGAGATGACAGGGATCTGGGCAGTGCCAGGGAAGGAACAGGTGCACTGTTGGCAGGTGCACCCCTTGGTTCGAGCCTGACCTGGCTCAACCTTGAGAGTCACAGGGCCATAGGTGACAGTAGCGGTGACCTGGGGTGCAACAGTAGCTGCAGCCTGGCTGGCCCCAGGAATGGCAAGTCTCTGCATGTGCCAAGTGTGCTCGACACCCCAGAGGCTACGCAAGCACTTGGTGCCTTTCTTTCCACTCAGCTAAAATGATTTCCCCCCAGATGAAGGTGCAGAGCACCAGATATTAATCAGTTTAAATAAATATCATCTGAATATCCCCCCCGATCATCAGAATCTTGGCCCGACCGAGTGCTGACTGCCCACTCCCAGCAGCTGGCCACACTGGCGCCCGGCAGCCCTCGACGGTCTTTCGATAATGACTTTGGCATCTGCCAGCTCGTGCCCGCTGCTGCCCACAGAATTTACAACTCACAAGTGGGGATCGAGGCACCGACAGAACTTTTTTATGCGGGTCTTTGAAATTTATTAATGTAATGCAAACACAAGCCTTCCAAGCCATTAAATTGTTGATGCTATGTGAATCCACTCTGGAATGGCAGACCCTCATTAACATTATTTGCATGTTAATCTGCATCTTTTTAATTAGTGATATTATTTATGCACATAATTTTCGCCTACCGGTGCCAAGGCTGAAGCGCATTAATTAATCTACTGAGATGCCAAACTGTTTATTTTCTCCCGTACTTTTATTTGTTTACATGGTGTTTTGGATTCAGGGAAAATAAAAAAGAGCCCGAAGAATAAAGGCAGAAAGACAAGATTAACTAAAAGCTCTTTTTGTTTTCATAATTTAAATTGTAATATTAGCCAAATGTTGTGTTCCTTCCCTGGGAGATCGGTTATTCAGTTACATTACCTTGATGTATTATTAAAATTTATAATGGACTCCAGAGGCCCGCTTGCTTCCCCCTTCGTTTACAGAATATTCTCGATGTTATTTTAATCTTCCTCCTGCGCGGCCATGCATAGGCAATGGAGAGCCTCCCTGGCGAGTCCCAGCCCCGCTCCGCTTTGCACAACTGATAAACATTTAAATAAGCCTTTGCAAGAAAGAGGAGACGTAAAATCATTAACCCATGCATGGGGCGTGTGGCTGCCCACTGAGGATCCCCAACAGGCTGCATTGGGCCATACTAGTGCCCAGGAGTGAGCAGAACCAGGAGCACCCAGATACAGTGGCCACATGTGTGTGATGCTCATCTGACCCAGTGATCACGTGTGTGTGAGACAATGAGTCCAACTTGGGTGTCCGAGGCCCTCAGGGCAGACCATTGATCCCCCACACCTTGCCCTGCACTCTTTTCTGGAGATCAGCCCTGCCAGCAATGCCAGTTTTCTCCCACTGATCACGGCCTCACAGCATGGAGTGGCCTGGGAGAGGCCTAACCTGGCCCTCTTGGGTAGGCTGTGACAAGGGACAGGATCGAAGATAAAGTCTTCGAGGTCTTAGCCACTTGGGTTTGCTATTGCTTCTCAGATTCAGCCCAGAGCCTCAAGAAAGACGAATGTGAGGGTGGGACACTGACAATGGTGGGACTGGGAACACTGGGTCCCTGTGACTGACTGGGAGGTCACTTTAGAGAAGGGCTCATGTGGGTCACCTTAGAGAAAGGCCTGGAGAGTCACCTCAGAGAAAGGCCCAGGTGGATCACCTCAGAAAAGGGCCCTGGTGGGTTCTCCTCAGAGAAGGGCCCAGGTGGGTCACCTCAGAGAAGGGCCTGGAGGTTTGTCTAAGAGAAAGCCATGGAGGGTCACTTCAATGAGGGCCACAGGTTGGTCACTTCAGAGAAGTGCCCATGATGGGGCCGGAGAGATAGCATGGAGGCAAGGCATTTTCCTTGCATGCAGAAGGATGGTGGTTTGAATCCCGACATCCCATATGGTCTCCTGAGCCTGTCAGGAGTGATTTCTGAGCGTAGAGCCAGGAGTAACCCCTGAGTGCTGCCGGGTGTGACCCAAAAAACGAACAAAGCAAAAAAACAAAGAAGTGCCCATGAGGGTTACCTCAGAGAAGAGCCCAAGAGGGTCACCTTAGGAAAGGGCTTGAAGGGTCACCTCAGAAGAAGGTCTAGAGGGTTACCTCAGAGAAGGGACTGAGAGTCACTTCAGAGGAGGGCTACCTCAGAGAAGGATCCAAGGAGGGTCACCTCAGAGAAGGGCTTTGGGAGAGTCACTCAGAGAAGGGCCTGGAGAATCATCTCAGAGGAAGGGTCTGGGAGGGTTTTCTCGGAGTACGGCCCCAGGAAGGTCACCTCAGAGAAGGGCCGGAGGCTCACCTTAGAGAAGAACCCCAGGAGGGTCACATCAGAGATTGACCCAGGAGGGTCACTTCAGAGAAGGACCTGGAGATTCACCACAGAGAAGGGCCTGGAAGGACATTTCAGAAAAGGTCCTTGAGAGTCATCTAGAGAAGAACTTAAAGGGATGTCTTAGAGAAGGGCTTAAACGGTTGATTCAGAGGAGTGCCTGAAGTCCCACCCTGTAAGGGCACCCCAGAAGAATGCTGGGGTCAGAAATGACACTGGGGTCCAAGGTGAGGACTCCACAACCCCTCAGTGCTCACTTCATCATGTTCATAGCCTTCATGGTTATTGCCCCAGTCTGACATGCAGGTGGCCCTGTCCAGTGCCCAGCTGAGGTCAGGCCATCCCCACACAGAGCTCAAGGCTTCTGATGACAGACTCGGGCAGCTGCTCCTCACCCTTTCCCTGGCATCAGCCTAGTGAGGGCATCATGTGCTAGAGTGTCATGGCTCCTGTGTCTGTCTGCCTTGGTAGCAGCAGGGCCCTTTGGCCCTTCACCCCTTCACCCTGTGATTGTCTCCAGTGTGGGGAGTGAGGTCTGTGATGCAACTCTCACACCTGAGGGCACCCACGACCACTATGGTCAGTGTAACTGAGGGCCATGCTTGCAACAGACACAGGCTTGGTGGGAGCTGGCACCACGCCTTGCCTGTGTGTGTACAGTGAGGCCAACGCATGGAGCTCAGTCATGCCCACATGTGTGCAGATCCTAAAGCACTATATGTACCATTGTGTGAATACATAGTATGTGTGTGCAGGAAACACAGATGTCTTCTTAGTCTGTTCTGTGTGGTGTGTGTGTACATGTGTGTACAGGAAGCTGGAGATAGCTTAGTCTCTTTTCTGTGTGTGTATATAGGAAACTGACACATCACTGATTATTTTGTAAGTAGGTGGTGTGTGTGTGTGTGTGTGTGTGTATGTGTGTGTACAGGAACCCAGGAAAATAACAACCTTTATATGATTGCAGTGTGTTTGTGTGTGTGTGTGCATGTACAGAAAAATGGGGATATCTCAGTCTGACTGTTTTCTGGGTGTGCATAGGAAACTAATGCATCACTGAATATTTTGTGAGAAGGTGGCATGTGTGTATGGAACCCAGGTTATTACCAACAATATGTGATTGTGGTGCATTTTTGTATGTATATGTGTGTGTGTGCACAGAATCCAGGTTTGCTCCCATTGGGTCTGTGTGTTCAAACCTGAACATACCTGGTGCCCAGTGGCTTGATTATCAGAGGAAGTAACTTCTTGTCCCAAGTTCTGCCCCAATTGCTGCCAGCTCCAGACAATCCCGCTGGGACCCAGCCTGGCCTGCCCTCTTCTCCTTCCTCTTCCTCTGAGCTAGTGTCATGTACCTAAGTGCTCCTTGCTCTGTCACCTTCACATTGTGGTTCTGGGGTTCTGCCCTCACCCCTGGTCTTCTCAGGAGAGTGGTGGTGTGTGTATGTGTGTGTCTTTGATGGGGCCTGTGGGAGCAGCTAGACTGTCTCCCAAATCTCAACCATCACCAAGCTGGTCATCTGCATCCCCTCAGCCATGGCTTCCCTAGAACTGGGTCTCTACCCCTCAAGCTCTGGGGCTTAGCTGGGCTAATGCCCAGACACTGAGGCTTTGGAGGCCCAGGGCACCTTTGGTAGTTCTCAGGGCTCCTCACGACATGACCTGATCCTGGAACTTCTTGTTCTGCACTGACCCTGTCTCCCCCTTATAGCCTATATGGTCTTGGCTCGGCCAGTTCCTTAATCTATGCTTTCAGATCTGCACCAAGGAGGGCATCGGGTCTGGGAGGACAGTCAAGACAGTCAAGGTGAAAAGGGACCCCAGAATGGGAACACGCAGAGACATGTGTGCTGAAAGCCAGCCCCTGTCAGATGGGACCAGAGTCCACATAGGGGAGTGAAGCAGAAGCCCATGCTACAGTCTCGAGGGACTAGGTAAACAAAAGTCTGGAAGCAAATGCCAACACAGGAAATCATCCACACAGATTGAAGGAAATAAAACAAGTTCAGAAAAATTTCACCTCAAGCTCTCCGCTTACTAGCAAAAGATACCAGCAAATAGATAAGACTAATTGTGGAAATGGAAACCACAATCAGATCTCCCAGAGGCCCAAGGTCTTTATTGGGAAGAGAAGGATCATTTCTAGGATGGAGAACAGATAGGGTAAGGGACCAATCCAGAGGTCCTTCCAGTCCATAAGTGACAAGCAGCAGCAATGAAGAATTATCCTGAATAGAGTGAAAACCAGGTACTCCAAAAGAAGAGGTCTCTTTGGGGCATGGGGTGGGGATCGGTGGAGGTCTGACTCCCACATGGCCCTGTCTGCTACAAGTCCCACTTCTCTATTACATGCTCCTTAGGACCAGCCAGACACAGTACCCGGTACCACTGGCATTGGCACAAGCCACTCCCAGACTTTTTAATCAGCCCAGTGTCCCTGGAGCATGTCCACCTGAAATAGCACTGACCCTTTTGATCTAATTTCATTTCCACCTCAGTGTCTGGAGTCCATCCAGGGGAGCACTTCAGCAAATTCAATCAAGTTCATGGAGATTCATTGGGGCCCAAGGTAAGGGCAGCCACCATCCCCACCCCCAAGATGGAGCAAACTCCATCCACTGGAAGCACAAATATCTCCATGGCTTAAGAGCAGCCCTAGAGTGATCAGAGAGCAGGAAGTATCAATCCCTGAGGTCACCCAGAGTTTCCCTAAGGGGCAGGCATGACTGCAGGGACCATGGCTGTGGGTAGGACCCATGTCTCCCTCCATGTCATGGGGATTTTTGGACTTGTTCTTGCAGCCCCCATATGGGCCTATAATGCCACGTGGCATTGGTCCTTGTTTGCATAGGCACATTAAAATGGGAAAATACGGGGCCTGGGAGATAGCATGGAGGTAAGACATTTGCCTTTCATGCAAAAGGTCATCGGTTCGAATCCCGGTGCCCCATATGGTCCCCTGTGCCTGCCAGGAGCAATTTCTGAGCATGGAACCAGGAGTAACCCCTGAGCACTGCCGGGTGTGACCCAAAAACCAAAAAAAAAAAAAAAGGGAAAATACTATACATAAAATAAGTTCTCATTTAATAGAGGTAGGAACACAGAAATCTTGTAGAGCAATGGGTCCTTACACCCTGAACATTGACATAATGACCTGGCACAGGCCTCAGAAGAATGGGCATTCTCCATTCACCCCTTATCTAGGGAAGCCATCTATGAAACATCCAAGGTTATCTATAACATCACCTAGAAGCAATCCTCTACCAGGAAAGTTCCTACCACTGCTCTGACATCAACCTACTCAAAAGAGAAAGTCAAAAGACTTTCCTCAACACGAGAAGACTTAACAACAACAAC
>PVKC010007479.1:0-29448 GCA_004027635.1 Crocidura indochinensis
TCATGCAAAAGGTCATCGGTTCGAATCCCGGTGCCCCATATGGTCCCCCGTGCCTGCCAGGAGCAATTTCTGAGCATGGAGCCAGGAGTAACCCCTGAGCACTACCGGGTGTGACCCAAAAACCACACACACACAAAAAAAAGGTTTAGAATGCAAACCTAAAGAAATGATTAACATCTTAGGAGTTTACTAAACTATGACATTTTTAAATTAAATGAAAACTAGTTAATGACATATTAGCCTTTATTATTTCTCTAAGCAGATAGTTTATAACATTAAATGGAAAATTGCTTATTGAAAATTAACTTGGGAATGTATTTATTTCATTTTATTAAAACTTTGAAAATTAGATATTACAGTGTAGGTGGTAGAAAAGTTTTTTTTTGTTTATTTTGTTTTAATTTTTGGGCCACACCCAGTGATGCTCAGGGTTTACTCCTAGCTATGCGCTCAGAAATCGCTCCTGGCAGGCACAGGAGACCATATGGGACACTGGGGATCAAAGTTCGTCTTGGGTCAGCGGTGTGCAAGGCAAATGCTCTACTTCTGTACTATTGTTCTGGTCCCATAGTCAAAAAAGGTTTTTTTTTGTTGTTGTTTTATTTTAACCTCTTGATTCTTTATTTAACAGTACATGCCAAAGCCATAAGCTAGTAACGAGTTTAACATAGAGATGAAGACGGCATCTTACTTTTATTTTTCAGTTATAAACTAATAGAGTGTGGAATGTTAAATCATAGCTTTTGTTAGCGACTGTCCTAGAACTAGAACTACTTGTTTACAAATGTCTGTTCACTCCTAGGTCAAATATTTTCAGATCTTCCTTATGACCTCTAAAATGATATTTTCCCTAGAATTATTCAAATTTTTATTATTTAGTAGGCAATAAATTTATTTACTCAAACAGTTTTAAATGAGAGAAGCACTAATTTTATGTTTTAAAAGATTGATTAATAATGAACTTGAACTCAGAACTTAAAATATATTAGACTTTAAGAACTTTTGTTAAGTCTTAAGTTAATCATTTGGAATTTTATGCACATATGTAAGTGAGAGGCAGTACTTGCATTAATTAATTTTATTTATTTTTATTTTTTAAATGAAACCCAACTACAGATATGTTTATAATCATGATGCTTAAATAAAGACACTATTATAAGAAAATAAATTAATAATAGGGCCAGAGTGGTAGTGCCAGGGGTAAGGCATCTGCCTTGCACCTAGCCTAGAACGCACCTGGTTTGATCCTCGGGAGTTCCATATGGTTTTCCAAGCCAGGAATGATTTCTGAGCATATAGAGAGGAGCAACCCCTGAGTGTTACTGGGTGTGGCCCAAAAACAAAAACAAAAAATTAAAAAATATTGTCAATTTATTTTCCTTTTTCCTTTCTCTTCTTTCTCTTCTTCCTCTTATTCCTTCTCTCTTCTACTTCTTCCTCTTCTTTTTCTTTCTCCTCCTCTTTTTCATTTTCTTCTTCCTCTTCTTCCCCGTCTTCCTCTTTCTTGTCTTCTTTTCTATTCTCTTCTTTTCCTTCTTCCTCTTTCTCCTCTTCTTCCTCTTTATTTTCTCCTTCCTCTTCTTCCTCCTCCTTTTGTTCTTCTTCTTTTTTTTCTTTTTATTCTTCTTCCCCTTCTTCTTCCTCTTGATCTTCCTCTTCTTCCTCCTCTTTCTATCCCTCCAACAGTTCTTAATATTCTCTTCTTGATTCTTTGGGATTCCAATAATTCCTGTGTCTTTCTGTTGAGTTTATCAAAGACTTCTATTTTCATCTGTTCACATTTATTGAATAGTTTATTCATTGTCTGATCATTTGCTTTAATGTGCTTTCCTAATCTCTTCTGCTGTATGGAGTCTGCATCATCTGTTCTCATTCTCTGGCTCACCGGCCTCGTCTTCAAATGCTGTTACTCCCTTACAAAGGCTTTTCTTTGAGGCTTTCATTTCATCTACTGAGTTTTTCAGACCTGTTGTTTGAGTTTGGAGTTTTCTGAGTTCTATTATTGTGGTCTGTTCAGCTTGATCTATGCTTGCTTTGAGTTCTTTGAGCATCCTCCATATTAATGCTCGAAACTCCTTATCTGAGAGGCTTTTCAGGTCATCTTCATTTTCTATGCCTGGTGTTGTCATGCATTGTTTCCCCATTGCAACACTTGTAAAGTGGTTCTACTATGTGCTGTGCTGGGATTTCAGGCTCAGAAGATGCACCCGACTGCAGAACAAAGCCAAGAGGCTGCTCTCCTCTGGCTCAACCTTATTGGGTGGGGGCCTTACGGTGTTTGGGTCCTGGAGATTGTGTTTGATGGCGTCTTCTTGACTGTCTTGTGCAGAAAAGCAGACAGGGAGCAAGGCAGCAGTCTTTTATACTGGCTCTCCTGTGCCCAAATCACGGCAGGGATCAGCACCCACCTTATTGGGTTGGGTCCTCACCGGGTTTGGGCCCTGGAGATTGTGTTCAATGGCATCTTCTTGGCTGTCTTGTGCAGAAAAGCCAGAAATGTTTTAAAGTTTATTGATAAATATACGAAATTAATACACCTCAGTTCATTACCAATGTGCCACCAACTTTCACCACCATTATTTTCTTTTCTATTTAGTTATTTTTCCTTTTGCATTTTTTATAAATGGAAATTACTCATTTGAGTGCTTTCTTTCCTTAACTATACTTTGTTAGCCAATATTTTGATCAAGAGAAAGTTGGAAGTGAAATCTTTACTGTAATCTGCTTGCCAGGAAACAAAATCATTGGTCAAAATTGAATGTGCTCTGCCCCTAATTGGAAAGAGTAGGTTTGTTGTAGTTAAAAGCCCCTTATGCCACCCCAAGAAGATATTTATTTCTTTCCTTAATTTCTTTCCAATATTACAAAAATTACACAACAGGGTTTAAGATGGAAAAGTTGTAAAATGGAAGGTAAACTGAAATGATAACATAATCCTTGTATACATTTACCAGCCCAACTTCAACATTGGAGTACTGATTAAGTACTCCAGTAGCTGGGGATTTATTTTTTTATTTATTTTATTTTATTTTTTGGGGGTCACACCCAGTGACGCTCAGGGGTTACTCCTGGCTATTCGCTCAGAAGTAGCTCCTGGCAGGCACCGGGGACCAGATGGGGAACCAGGGGATCGAACCGCGGTCCGTCCTAGGTTAGCACAAGGCAAGGCAGGCACCTTACCTTTAGCGCCACCGCCCGGCCCCCAGGGGGATTTATTTATCTAGAATTGGTGTGCACCTGCAAAGTAGTAGCATAAAGTACAATATAATGCAATATATATTGCAATAAACATATTGCAATATAAGCTTCAGTCTTTTTTATTGCTCAATAGTATTTTATTTTATGGATTTAAAATTTTTATTGACTTGATCACCACTTGATTTTCTTCCTAGTTATTCTCAATTAATTGCTTTTATAAATAATACTCCTGTGATCCTTAGGATAAATGTTTTTGTATGCCAATGTTTTCAATAATTTTAAGTTTAGAGCTGGATTGCTAGGTATATTGGTAAGATTATTGCTTTCTTTTTTGATAAGCTGTTCAGATATTTTTCTTGGGAACTATATCAGCAATATATGAAAGCTTTAATTGTACCTTGTAATCAGTGAGATTTTTGTCCTCTCCAGGCATTGTCTATGTTTGTTATTTTCTCTAGTTTTTTTTTTTAAGTAGGGCTATGTGAGTTCAAAGTGATATCATTGGGGTTTTAATTTTTTCCCCAGTGATTTGAAGTCATACTGCATAAAATAAAAAATTTTGGGGGGGCCACATTCGGCAGCGCTCAGGGGCTACTCCTGGCTCTATACTCAGAAATTGCACCCGGCAGGCTTGGGGGACCATATGGAATGCCAGGATTCGAACCACCATCCTTCTGCATTTGCCCTACCACTCTGCTATCTCTCCGGCACCCCAAATCAAACATTTTAAGAAAGATGAAAACTAATAATTTTATTATTATTTTATTATCACTGAGCTAAACTTTTTCACAAATATTCAATGCTTTTATTTTACATTTTGTTCAATAGGTATGAGCTATATGTACCCTGTAATGCTGATTGTCAATCCTGGATATCTGAGAGACTATGTGCTTCCTAGGATAAAATCTGGGCCCTCAGTCATGCAAAGCTTTACATAAACTTAGGCCATTGTGCTATTTCTTCTGCCTAAATATTTTTATAGCATTCACAATAATGCCTAAAACACAATTATTGTTAAAAATTAGACTTTGCTCTATTACTGTTTATTCATAACTCCCTAATATGAACTCAGAGACATTATGAATTATTAGTTTTGTGGGGGGCACTCAGGGGTTATTTTTGGCTTCGCACTCAGAAATTTCTTTTCACAGGTGTGGGGGATCATATGAGATGCCAGGGATCGAACCCAAGTCAGCCACCTGTAAGGCAAATGCCCTACCCTTTGTGCTATTGATCTAGTTCCCATTTTGAATTTTTATCTAAGCAATAATATATGAAATAACAATAACAATAATGAAACTTAGTTTCACTCACAGTCTACTTTATTTTTGAGCTATGCATTCATAGGCACAATTTAATATACTTTTGGACATTATCCTGTCTGACTTGCATTTGTTTTTACTTTTGCAATTCACTAATTAGTATTGGAGCAATCTTTTAGGGGAGAGATCTGTAGTATTCTTGACTTTTAGAAATGTTTACATTCTAATTGCTTGAGAAGTATTTGAATATTGTACTTATAATCTTCTTGGCATTGAGCATGTTTACATTCTAAGATCCTGATTTACAGGTTGACAGCCTGTTAGTCAAGTTTATGCATTTTATATTAAGAAAATTGAATTTAAATATATTGACCCCCCAATTTTACTTACTCATATGTTTCTAATTTAAAAACTAAAATTGATAAAAAGTTCTGTAGGTCTTTTACTTTGCAATAAAAAGCCAAACATTTGTGACATTTATTTTTAGTTTCCTGCCTGGGTATAGTCTCGTAAAATAATTTATTTTATTATACTTTAGATATATGCTCTATACATAATATTTTAATTTGTATTTTATTATATACTTTAGGCAATATGGTTATAATTGATTTTAAGTTTATAGTACTTATATATAACGGTACTGCTCATCACCATGACCAAAGTGACTATCACTCTTTACCTTTGGTCAACTTCTTACTAGAATCTCATCCTCCCCCAACCATCCACCGCTGTGTTGATTGGAAATTATGTTGTTAGTACAGTCACTTCACTTTTTTATCACCAAAGTGGAGTGTGCTCAGGACCCTCTATCAATGATTGCCCTTATCCTACTTTTAGTATAACTTATCATTCTTCACATCCTTTTCCCCCAACCTGGTATTATTTAGTCTGTAATTCAATGCCTACTATTTATTATTAATTTATACTTAAGTATCAACAAATATCTAGTATTTTCTATACTTTTGATTTGTTTCCTTATATTATTATCACAGATGAATGAGTTCATCCAGTATTTGCTCTTCCTCTCCTGGCTTATTTCACTCAATATAATCCCTTAAATTATTATAAAGTTATTGCACTTTATGATTTTATTTTTAATGTGGCTCAATAGTATTTTGTGTGTGTATGGGAGGGTGCATGTGTATATATCACAACTACTGTATGAATGTTATTTTATGTTTTGTTTAATTTTATATCTTTACTACTGTGCTTAGAGCTGCAATGAAAAAGGCAAAAATATCCTTATTTCAATTAACAGTTTTGTGTTTGGGTTATAGAGCTAGAAATGGAATTGCTGGGGTGTATTTGAGTTTTTTTTATTATTTTTCCCAGCATCATTTGTTTAAAAGGCTTTCCTTGCTTCACTTCATGCACCTTCCTCTTTTGTCATAGATTAACTATCCATATATTTGAATTTATCATTGGCTTCTCAGTTCTAAACTATTGATCTAAGAGCCTGTAATGATTCTAATATCATCCTATTTTGATTACTATAGCTGTTGTCTTTTTTTTCCATGTTGAAGCTATAGTCAGCAGTACTCAGAGCTTATGTCAGGCTCTGCATTCAGGTCCTGGTAAATCAAAGGACTTTATGGGACGCTGAGAATTTAACCTGGGTTAGCAATGTGCAGGCAGGGGAACACCTTACCTGTTGCACTCTTTTTTTAATTCATTTCTATAGCTTTATAGTTTAAATTAAGTCAGGAATAATATATATCCAAACGTATTTTCCCCAGAGTGGCTTTGGCTATTGTGGGCTTTTACAATTTCATATAAATTTTAATAGTATTTGTAGCCGGAGCAGTGGCACAAGCAGTAGGTAGGTAGGTAGGTAGTCTTGCATGTGTAACCTAGGATGGACTGCGGTTCAATCCCCTGGCATCCCACATGGTCCCCCCAAGCCAGGGGTGATTTATGAACACATGGCCAGGAGTAACTCTTGAGCATCACCAGGTGTGGTCCCAAACCCCAAAATTTTAATAGTATTTTTTCTTCTTTTTGGAAAATGTCACTGGAATTTTGATGGGAATCACATTAAATATGTATATACTTTGTGTACCAAATAGCCATTTGGGTAGTGTTAATCATTTAGTTTGTGAATGTGGAATATTTTTCCATCTTCTGGTGTACTCTAACATTTATTTTGCAAATAAATAACTATTTTCATGATATAAACTTTTACAACCTTTGTTGATTTACAGGTATTTAATATTTGAATATTGAATTTAATAATATTGAATATTCAATCATAATATTGAATATTTCCAATATTCTTTGGAAAGGAGTAATCATTTTTATATTGTCCCTTTCAGTTTATTATTTCCCTTTTAGTGCATATAGAAATCCAGTAATTATTGTGTATTGATTTTGTAGTCTGCTTCTTTGTTTTACTGGTTTATATATTTTAAATATTTTTAAATGGAAAACTATTTCTAATATTTTGGCATCTGAAAATTATATAGTGGACTTATTTTACATTTGGATCATCTTGATTTCTTTTTGTTGCCTAATTTATTGCCTACTGTAAGTACTCCCATAACTATATTGAAGAATAATAATTACAACAGTCAGCCTTGCCTTGTTTTTGATCTCAGGCTATTAGTTATTGACTGTGCGTTTGTTTATATATAATTTTTTACTATTTTGAAGAAATTTCTATAGCAATTTTGTTGAGGAATTTTTATCATTAATAGATGTTGATTTTCATCAGAAATATTCTCTCCATATAGTGATATGGTAATATAATTTTTAGTGAAGTAAAATAATTTTTATTTAAAGGAATTTAGAAAGCTGTGAGTGGATAAAGTTAAAGGGGGTACAATGAAAAGAGAAAGAGAGAGGGAGAGAAAAAGAAAGAGGTAAGAGAGAAAGAAAGAGAGAAAGAATATGTTAAAAAGGGACATGAGCTTTTCCACAAACAAAAAAGCAGAAAGAGATAAGTGTTCAAAGGAACATAAGCTTAGAAGAAAAGCAATATGATCATATAGTTATTATCTTTCTTTTATTTATGTGCATTATATTAATTGATTTATGTATATTGAGCCATAGATTTATACCTGGAATCACTCAGGCTTGATCATATATATAATTTTTTTTAGTAGTATCTCTGTCTACTTTTGGAATTAGAATGATGTTGGCTTCATAAAAGCTGGTAGGAAGAATTCCTGCTTCTTGAATGTCTTGAAGAGATTGACTAGAAAGTTTTCTTTGAAGATTTGGTAAAACTGACTAGTGAAGTTATAAGGATCAGGCTTTTTTCTTGGTGGGACTTATTTTAATGTTTCAGTTTTCTGCTTCTTCATGATTCAGTCTTGGGAGGCTTTATGTCTAAGAATGCATACACTACATCTGGATTCCTCAGCTAAGATCAGAGATGCTAGTAATAATATTTTGTTATCATTTGTATTTCTGAGGTACATGTTCTCCAAATGTATCTCTAGTTCAAATTGTTTGGGCATCATCTCTCTTTTTATTCATAAGTCTAACTAACATTTGTTTTTTGTTTATTTTTTTAAAAAATTATCTCCTGATTCTATTGACACTTTGTATTGCTTTTATTTGTTTCTATAATAGCTTTTGAGATTTTGTGTCTTTATTCTCACTAGTTTGGAGAAATATTTTACCATATATACTCGCATATACACAGACCCGAGTATAAGCCAACCTTCCTAATTTTACCCTAAAAATTGGAAAAACTTAGTGACTGTGGAAATTTCTGGCAAATTTCAAAAATAAAAATATATGCCCAAAACAAATACAATAAATGAGGAATCAGTAGGCTAAATGTTTTTAAATATTTAGTGTTAAAGAAAAACTATAAACTAGTAGCAATAACTTTAAAACTTTAAATAAAGTACAGAAAACCATAGCTTAACAGGTAATCAAGCTAAATCCTTCAAAACTGGATTCCTCCTCCTCCTCATCTGTATGTCCAAACAGAGCTTCAGCTGTATCTGACGTGAGGGTATCAACATAGACATTGTCAACACCGAGTTTGCAAATATCAACTTCACTGCTGTCCGTCTCATAAAAAGCGTGGAATATTGTGAGTTAAATAGTTCAGTGGCATACAGTTCAGTTCAACCGCCTACCTCTTCATGTCAGGAGCGATTTGTGGATTGAGTTGAAGCACCACCCTCTCCAGTAGATGGCAGAAGATGATTGGAGACTACATGCATTTGATTGGTGCACATGCACTGAACATATAAGCTGTATGACCCGAATATAAGCTGAGTTTGCGTTTTTGGCACAAATGTTGTGGTGAAAACTCGGCTTATACTTGAGCATATAGGTAATTTCTTCTTTTTTTCTGTTCTGATACAGTAGTTATCTAATTGTATGTTGTTTACTTTCTAAATATTGTATTTTTCTCTATGTTCCTTTAATAGTTAATTTCTATAAATGCATGACATTATGGTCTGAGATAATATATATTTTTAATATATCTATTTAAACACCTTGATTACAACTGAGATGATATTCCTCAGAATATGCTCTATCTTGGAGAATGTTTCATGGGCACTAGAGAAGAATTTGTATTTATTTTGAGGGTGTAGGGTTCTATCTGTGTCACTGAATCTTATGTTTTTCCAGTTCCTCACTTAGAATTTTTGTTTCCTTACTGATTTTTTATCTTGTTAATTTATTCAATGATTAAAGTGGTATGTTAAAATCATCTAGTAGTATTGTGTTGCATAAGTGTATCTTTTAGTTCTTCAGTTGTTTAAAAATTTTTGCTATCCCTTCATTTGGTGTATATGTTTATAGAGTAACAACATCTATTAATTGCTTAACCTGTTGCAATGTCCATTTTGGATTGTACTACCTTCTTTAGTTAAAATGCTATTCTATTATACAAGTATGACTGTTCCTAATATTTTTTTAGTCTACAATTAGTTTATATGATTTTTTTACCTCATTCTTTTACTTTGAGCATTTGCTTTACATGTACTATCTTTTTTTGTTTCTTGTAGGATATTGGATTTTATGTTCTGTTCCATCCAACCATTTTGTGTCTTTTGATAGGGGAGATCAGCCAATTGACACAGAGAGATTATTGATGTGAATGAATAAATCAGATATCTTACTTATAGAAAGATCTAAGTAATTTTTATCATTTACCCTTTATTGTTTTGATAAGAGACCTTTCAATATTCCTTGTCAAGTCAGCTTAAATGGAAAAAAATGCCTTCAGCTCTGTTTGAGAATGCTGTTATTCCTTGCTCAATTCTGAGCGACAGTATTACAAAGATAAAGGACTCTTGGTTGAAGGTTCTTTTCATTAAGCACTTTAAATATATCATTCCATTCTTTATTTTGCTAATTGAGTTTTATTTGAAAGAGCTGATATGACTTTTGTTATTTCTATTTTATTTGAAGTTTTGCATCAGTTTCTTGCTGCTTTAAGTAGCTTTTCTTTTGTTCTTGCTATTTTAATTAAAACATGTCTTGATGTTGTTACATTTAAGTTTAAAGAAAATTTGAGAAATATTGGTTTTTCTTTAAGTTGAGAGGATTGCTGTAGGGGTTGGTCTTAGGCACTCTCTCTACCACCTGTATCTATGCAGCTGTTCCTCCTCATACTGGGGAAATTTCTCAGTAAATTATCTTCTTAATCAGTTTTTCTTTTCTTTCTCTTTATTCTTCAAGGTTGTTCCCTAAGATTTTGGGTTGATCCTTGTGTGTTGCCTGTGACATACTTTAAATTTTTATTATTAAAAGTTTTATGTATCCTTTTCTTTCTTTTTCTGTCTTGTGCTTTTATTCAACGTCATTGATTTGGTTTTCAGCTTCTTCCTTTTTGTGACTGGCTACTTTGTTCTTTAGCTTCAATTCAATGATTTTAATATTGTTCATGAATAGATCTTATTGTTTGTTTGTTTTTGGGCCACATCAAGTGATGCTCAGGGGTTACTCCTGGCTATGTGCTCAGAAATCGCTCTTGGCTTGGGGGACATATGGACACTGGGGAGTGAACTGAGGTCCATCCTGGATCACTGTGTGCAATGCAAATGCTCTACCAGTGCACTATCGCTCCAGACCCTCCACTACTTTTTAATTTTAGTAAACATCAAGAAGAATGCTGTTTTGAGGTGATCCTCAGGCAGGATTGAGAGTTTTGATAAACTTAATGGCTTATCTGGATTTTTGTCTTCCGCTGTTGAAGAAACTTTTATTACTTCATTTTTCCATAATTCTTTATGTTCCTTGTTTGCTTAAGATGTAATTTTGATTTCTAGATGGTAGGAGCAGTTATTCAGTTTTTCAATCACAATATCTGACTATTATTTATGTCCCTTCTGATATCTGTGTGCCATTGCTGCCTTCTTGAATGGACCAGTAGGAACAGATACAAGTTTCACTCTAATGACTTGGAAGTCAGCAGGAAGACTGGGGCTATAGCAGGAGCAACAGGATTATCATACTTAGTGGGAGTGAGCAAGATGAGAAGATCGCACTGGCTTACATGACTGTGCAATTTTGGAGGTATATTGCCAGCTGACTTGGGTCCTTTGCCAGGAGTGATTTATCTGTTGGCAGGGAATATGGAGCAAACAGAAGGCAGTCTCTGGAGAGTTCATTCCAAGTGTTTGGAGATAGAATGGCACATATTATGAACATTATTTATTGCTTTTGATGAACTTCAACATCAGCTTTATCACTTAATTGGAGTCCTGACTAAGCACTCAGAAATCACTCCTGGTTCTGGGGACCATATGGGTTGCCAAGAATCAAACAGAGGTCTGTCCTGGGTCAGCTGCTTGCCAGGCAAATGCCCTACCACTGCACTATCTCTCCAGCCCCATCAGTTAATTTTAATTTTTAACATCAGAAGTCCATGTACAAAATTTTAATATAATGAACAATTTAGGACTCATATATTTCCTACATATCATATGATTAATATCTGTAATGAAGAGTTAAAGTATTTTTTTTGTTTGTTTTTGGGCCACACCCAGTGATGCTCAGGGGTTACTCCTGGCTATGCACTCAGAAGTCGCTCCTGGCAGGCACGGGGGACCATATGGGGAACCGGGGGATCGAACCGCGGTCCGTCCTAGGTTAGCGCAGGCAAGGCAGGCACCTTATCTCCAGTGCCACCGCCCGGCCCCAAGAGTTAAAGTTTAATGGTATAAGGAACAGCTAGCATTTAATACTTTTGTAACTAAAACAATATGATACACTGACTTTTGAGTATAATTAGATTCACAGTCTCAGTTCACTCAAGGTCTCATAGAATGTCATCAGGATATTTGTTCCATTCATTGATTTTGTCTTGTGTTGTTTTCTACTGAGGCTAGAAAATGTTGTTGTTTGATTATACTGGTAGATCTTAGGAAATGCTAAGAACCAAACCTGGGTCTGTGTCATGCAGAACAAATGCCTTACTCCCTGTACTGTCTCTCCTTTTAGAGGATGAGATTTTAAGAACATTACAGGTACTATGTTGCATTATTGGTAAAAGAGAAGTGATAGTTTCCTGAAACATTTTAATCAAAAGAGAAGATGATTATGGAATAGACTAAAAATAAACTTCTACTTCAGAAGTCAAATTGTACAGCTAAGTATATATAATCAAAAAGTCTTAATTAGAATTTTTAATTTTAATAGTTTTATTTATATACTTTAGGAGTATGTATAAATATCATCTGTACATATACACACATATATAGCCATATATATATATATATATATAGAGAGAGAGAGAGAGAGAGAGAGACCAACTATTCATCTTTACTGGGTATTCTTTTTCATTTATTTATTATTATAAATAATAAATATAAATTATTATTGTTTATTTTTATTATTTATTTCTTTGGTTTTTGGGCCACACCCAGTGATGCTCAGGGGTTACTCCTGGCAATGCTCTCAGAAATCACTTCACTTCTGACTTGGGGACCATATGAGACATCTGGATCAAACCCAGGTCTATTTTCACTGCTTAATCAGCAATTTTAAACTTACTTGAAAATTTTGTTTCTAAGTCTAGGAGATGAGCTAAGTTTTACCCCATTTCTCACTAATTCATTCAGTATTTTGTAACCTTTAAAAATTTTTTACTTAAAGGTAAAATACTTTTATCAGACTATGAAAGTTGCTAGTAAATTTTTTAAGTTCCAATTTTAAGTAACAATTGTTCAGTGCCTTAAAGTTTTAGTTTCTTATTTTTCTCTTCACATAGAATGATATAACAGCTGAAGCCAGAATATTTGTTTTTAAAAATCACTTTAACTTTTTATTGTGTTTTACATCTTTAGGTTATATAGTTCTATGTCATCTTTTTCATATTCATGTAAACTCTAAGTCTGAAATTAGGTGTGCTTCCATCTTGATTCTCCATAAATTAGTCACTAAATCCTATTTTTTTCCTATTTTCTAAAATTTCTCTCTGCTTCTTTACACCCCACTGTTTCAATCATAAGTTTTCAGCTAACTCTCATTGTTTTATCTAATTAGTTCATTTGCTTTAAAACTGTCCATGATATTGCTATACTAATTCCACATTAGTGTTACTATATTCCTCCCTATCATTGTCCAGAAGTTATTTTTATGGTGTGCTGATTTCTTTATCAGCTATTATAAGATAAATTCTCATGCCTTTAAGAATATTATTCAAATGTCATGGAACATAAAATTCTCTGTGTTTTACATCTGACCAACTTAATTTTCTGCTTTGGTGCCAACTGCATTCTTTTCTTCAGGCAAATCAAATGTACCTGCATATCTGCCACCATTTCCACACACACAAATTACTTTTGCACATTTTGTCTCCTGTCTACCTCATTAAAAGAAAGGTAGCAATTCATCCAATTATATTTAATCTTCCTTAGTATGATCATTGCCTTCTTCTAAAAAAATCCTGTAACTAAATTGAATAACCTTAACCATATTAGCACCTTTGCATAATGATTTTACACAATTCTGTAATTGTTGATTTACTCTTCTGTCTTCCATTCCACATAATATTGGATAGCCTTGAAGGTAAGACTCTGTATCTGCAATAATACTGGGCCCTTATGAAGTGATCAATAAATATCAATTGACTACGTAGAGTTTAATACTGTGTGTTATTAGTAGCTTGTTAGCTTAATGGTATGGTTGTCAGTGGTACACTAATGTAGATGTTGCTGTGAAGATATTTAAAAATGTTATTGATTTCTGTTATCAAGTGATTTTGAGTAAAGTATTACCCTTGGTAATGTTATTGGGCCTTATCTCATTAACTGAAGGTCTTAAAAGCAAAATAAGAGATTTCTGGAAGAAGAAATTTATGTTAGGAGTGAAATTTAGAAACCCTTCTTCAGTTAAGTTCCCAATCTGCCTGCCTACCCTAAATTTTCAGACTCAACACTTGAAGCTCATGTCTGAGTCTCCAGCTGGCCAACCATTCCTAACAGAATTTAAACTTGCCAGTCTCATAGCCATATGTGACAATTTCTTAAAATAATCTAGCTTTCTCTTTCTCTCCTTTTCTCTCATTGTAGACTAGGTTTTGTTCTTGATATAAAATGTATTAGTTAATGAAAATGTTCTTAACTTATATTATTCTTATTTATTTGATAACATATTATAAATACATACATTCTTATATAAAACAATACAATTTAGCAATATAAATTTAAGCTTTTTAAAGTAAATTGGTAATATTTTATTTGTTAGAAAATGAATGGGCATGGGGTCGGAGAGATAGCACAGTGGTAGGGTATTTGCCTTGCAAGCAGCTGATCCAGGACAGACGATGATTCGAATCCTAGCATCCCATATGGTCTTCTGAGCCTTCCAAGAACAACTTCTGAGCATAAAACCAGGAGTAAACCCTGAGCGCTGCCAAAAAAACGAAAACAAAAACAAAACCCAATTGAATGGGCAAATTTTAACAGAATGTGTTTACGACATTTAAATATTGCATCTTTGTTTTGATTCATGAGGTAAAAACAGGGTCTTTGGATGTTTGAGAAGACTTAACTTAAAAGTTGAATTGGGGCTAGAGTGATAGCACAGCAGGTAGGGTGTCCGTCTTGCATGGGGCCGACTGGGTTCGGCTTTGATCCAGGCCATCCCATATAGTGATATAATGCCTGAGCCTATCAGGAGTGATTTCTGAGTCCAGGAGTAGCCCCTAAGTGCCCCCAGTGTGACCAAAACAAACAAACACAAAAACAAAAAAAAACAAACAACCCCCCCCCCACAAATAAAACCCCAAACCATAACAAAAAAAGAGTTGGATTATGGAATTAAAAGATGTATTTTTTTGTTCTAAACTTCAGTTATGGTGAATTTTGTAAAAAATATTCTGATATTTAAAGTGTAAGTTTGCTCTTCTGTTTACATGTTTTTTTCTAAATGCAAAAATTATGATAAAATGTTGGAGCCTATTGAGCTAATTTCCATCTATTTTTCTAAAATGTTTTATGAGGAAATGGACTGCAGCAATGGAATTTTACAGCTCCCCAGGAATTGACTTGTCCTTTATCTTAAATCATTACTCACCTCAGTGGACACACTAATTTTCTTTCATCTGGATATCAGAAAAATTCTTTTCTCATATAAAGCAAAAAATGAACCGAAGATTGAGATAAATGTGGGTGGGAATTAACAACCCTGCTACACTAAGTGATACTTAGCATGTGAGAGTTTAAACAATTGTCAAGTGATATGACATAACTGAATTTAAAAATGAAAAAATGTTGATGTGTTACAATGAATTAATACAATTATCTTTTGTATAGGTCTCTTGGCATTCTCAGGTACTTTTGACAATTCTGTGGGTTGAGCTAAAGTTTAATTCAACATTTATTGTGCCTCTGTTATGAACTAAGAAAGAATTATACTGGATGTTTTGGATATCGACGATATGTACTTTGCAAGATTGAGATATGAACAATAATAGAGGTTCAAAATATTTCAAAAGCTGAAGTGAGACTAATATTAAGTGGTAAAAGTTGTGTCTGATTTATAGAGTTAGAATTTAAATAGGATCATAAGAGTGATTCAGTACTTTAAGTACTGATATGTACTTAAAAATATGTGTTAAAGAGGTTGCCAAGTCTCAGAGCAATTTAAAAATTATAAGGAATACATAGAAATAGGAATACAGGAATAATTCAGTGGGTAGGGTGTTTGCCTTGCATGTAGTTGACCCTGCTTTGATCTCAGGATCCCCGATCTCTGCAGAGCCAAGACTAGTCCCTGAGCAACCCTGAGTGCAGAGCCAAGACTAGTCCCCAAGCAACCCTGGGTGGGACCCCCAAACCAAAAAAAAAAAAAGAAAAAAAAGAGGAAGAAAGAAGTACATGGAAGTAAAGAAAGCACAAAGCAGTGTGGAACAGGATAACAAATTCAGAGTTATTTGGAGGGGAAATGTGTATTTCCAGAAAATAATTTATAAGAGCCATTTCAGTGATCCAATGAAGTACTGATGAGGGTCTGAGTTCAGACAGTGATAACAAGGATGAGAAATGATGGAATGAATAGAAAAAATGTATTTGTTTAAGACATTTTTCACCTGGTGCTTAAATAAAGACAATTTTTTAAAAAAGAAATTTTTACCTCTTTTTATATAATGATAAATCTTCAGTCTGAAAATGTAATGTAAAAACCTCTATGTATTAAGATCAGTACATACTGCGTCATTTTAAGTTAAAAATTTAAAGTTCAAATCAAACTAAATTCTAGGGTATGCAAGAACTAAACCTGTGGTCTCAGCAGATTATTTGAGACAATTAAAGTCCTGCAGAATGGAGCTGGGAATTATAACAGAATGGTTAATGGCTATTTTGATTGTGAAAGTGCCTGTATATGTGTATCTTGTATGTGTTAAAGGTGAGTTAAGAGAAGCATTTTTAAAAAATTTTTATTGTGGTCGAAGTGAATTACAATTCTCTTACAGTAATATTTGAGGCACATAGTGGTAATGAGTGATGGACATTCCCACCACCAGTTTTGTCCTTCCTCCACCTTGTTCCCAGCATGCATCCCAAGTCTTCCTCCTTTACCCCCATAGTGCTAGTGTGACTGTCCCCCCCCCCCCCCCCCGTACAGCTTGTTATAGATCGGGTATCAATTCTGTTGTCATTGACATTGGATTTGGTATTCATGTCTGATCAGTTTTGATTTCCACCAAATGAACGTTTGACTGTCTGACCTTGGTACCAACAGGGGAAGAAGGAAACAAAGGCAAACAAAAAAGAGAGAAACTAGGAGGAGTTCATCTAGGTGTTATAATACTCATTTAGAAAAAGGAAGGGGAATAAAAGGAAAAAAAGGTAGTAAAGCAAAACAAAACAGAAACAAAAACCAATAAGGAAGCATCAACAAGATTACAAAAAGAATTAACACAGAATAAACCAAAAAACAAAACCAACTTCTTAAAAAAAGGGTTGTATTTCTTCTTATTTTTTATTGTATAGGCATAGAAAATATTGGGGAAATTACAGCAGGAATTCCCTTGGCCTAATACATACAGGGTTTCTCTGCCCTTGAAACATACTGTTATGGGAACAACTACAGGCTCCATGCTCACTCATTTGCACACCCCAAGGCCTTCTGATGGTGCCAGGAAATTTTCCACTTAGTTGTGGGTGGTGACATCCCACTTCTGTAGCTGGAGATATCGTTATTTGTGTAGGTTATAGGGTGAAGGCCAGGAGAGAGTTTTTCATTGTGGTTCTAGGAGTCCTATTCTATCACTGTTGTAATCCGTTTTCTGTAATTAGTGGTTTTGGTTTTTGTTGGTATTGTATATCTGTATGATAAATTCTTAAGGCAATTCTTTACCTTTACTTTTCTCAAAATACTTTCAGTCAAGATAGGGAATAGATTCCTTTCAGAATTCTGAAGTTTTATCTCTATTTCTCTCCCTGAATTTTTGTGGGGTGTGGGGGAGCTGTGCCACCCTGGCAGTGCTCAGAACTTATTCCTATTTCTGTCCTTAACACTCACTCTTGGTAAGAAGAATAAATTCAGAATGGTGTCACTTATATGTGAGATTAGTCCTGAGACATTGTATGTCTAAAACCTAATTGTAAAGAACTTTGTAAATCACAATGAGTTCAATAAAAAAGTGATAAGAAATAAAATAAAATTAATAGATAAGCGTATAATGAATTAAATGGAATTTTACATTACAATTATTGATGATATAAGCATATAGAATGCTGAGTATAGAGAAGTCTGAGTTAAAATATTTTAATTAAATAGTTGAAAAATTTTATGTCTTAATTTTCATAAAATCTAAATAATACTTCAAATATATCAACATTTCAGTTAGTATTTGAAATGTATGCTTCACGAGTCATTATTATATTTACCTGCAACTTAATCATCTACAGTGCCAGGGATCTCGAACTCAATTTACCTGCGGGCTGCAGGAGGCAAAGTCGGGGTGATCCTTGAGTGTAAAGTCAGTAGTAAGCCTTGAACATTGGGATGTGTGACCCAAACAACTAAAACAAAACAAAACAAAACAAAAAAAGATTCCTCTAGGGCAGGGCCACAAAATGTTGTATGGAGGGCTGCAAATGGCCCACGGGCCGCGAGTTTGACACCCCTGACACAAATAAATCTTATGTTACTTAAAAAAAGATTTACTCCTGAAGCACTCTGTGGAAGATGTGGAGTGCTGGGATCAAACCCGATTCAGCCACATGCAAGGCTAGCACCCCACCCATTATACTGTCAATCCCCTATTCTCATTTTTGTTTATACTTTACTCTCTGCTCCTTTTCCATCCTTCACATTTTTAAAAACTAAAAACAATTACAAGGATGTGTAGGATTGTATACACACTAGTATGATAGTAAAGAAATTCTCTAATTTTAGTTCTGCTTATACTTTGACCTTTACCTGTCCATTTATATATGAATACATATTTATATATGTCTTTATATATGAATACACATTTATTATTATTATTTTTTGTTTAGTCATCGTGAAATTACAAAGTTATTCATGACTGGGTTTCCAGCATATAGCATACAATGTTTTAACAACAATCCCTTCACCAGTGTACTTTTTCCTCTACTAATATCAGTCCCCCTTACCTTCTGTCTCTCGTGCCAGTCTGCTTCTAAGAGACTTGCTTAAAATTTATTTTATAGGTTTTTGCAATGTGATTTACAGCATTGTTGCTGAGAGGGTTTCAGACATAACTGCTGTTTTAGTATAAAATATAAAATTTAAAGTCCTAGGGTTGGAGAGAGGCCTTTCAGGGCAGGCAGTCATTTACAGTTTCATAAAAGTCAGCCAGCTTTTTGTCATGGCCCTAACAGCCATGTGCATTTCCTCACATGGCCTGTATTCTAAGCCTTTTCCAAGCAGCCTTTCTTTGCTGCTTCTCCTTTAGCTATCTGCCTCTCTCTCTGGAGCTCTGTCTCCCTTTGAGCTATCTTCATGCTTTCTTGCTGTCTTTCTGCCTCCCCTTTTCCCCAGGCCAACCCTTGTATTCTTTATTTAAAACCGCTGACCCCTCCTAGATTTTGGTGGGTCTGACCATCCAGGTAATATTAACATAGGGCATTGGGGAGGGGTACCTCACACATGACATATTACCACATTTCAGCACAACTACCTCCTTCCCTCTATTATATAATTTGCACCCTCCCTGTCAATTCCTCAGGCCCCCTTAAATGGCATGATTCCTACTGAATAGAATTTCTCATGTTCTTCCTTTCTTTGTATTGATTATTTGTTATTTTACCATTATGTTTCTTTATGTACCACATATAAGAGATCGTTCTGTGTTGATCTCTCTCACTCTAACTTCACTCAGCAAGTTCCTTCCATGTAGCAGAAAATATCATGACTTTATCTTTTTGTATGGATTGATTTAGTCCATTGTGTAGGTGTATTATCGTTTCTTTAGCCAGTCATCTATTGTTGGATACTTGGGTTGTTTCCAGATTTTGGCATTGATGATAATGCTGCAAGAACATAGGAGTGCAGTGTCTTTTCTTCATTTTGTTTTTGGACCTTTGGGTTTTACTTCCAGAGATGGAATTGCTGGATCAAATGGAAACTCCATTCCTAAGTTTTTAAGGAAAATCCATTTTGTTTTCTGAAAGGACTGGATCAGTCAACATTTCTAACAGCAGAGAATAAGTGTCCCTTTTCTCCCCATATTTACAACCATAGTGATTATTCTTGTTCTTTATCAGGTGTGCCAGACTCTGTAGTATGAGATACTGTCTTATTATTTTGATTTGTATCTTCCTAATGATTTTGATGCAGGATATTTTTATATGGTTTTGGATACTTGTTTCACTTCTTTGAGAAAGATTCTGATCATTTTTTCTCCCCATAGTTTGATAGGGTTGAATTTATTTTCTCGTAAAGTTTTACCAGTGCCTTATTTATCTTTGATACTAACTCCTTATTAGGTGAATTTTGGGTAAATAATTTCCTATTGCGTAGATTATCTTTGTATCTGGTTATAGTTTCCTTTGAGGTGTAGAAGCTTCTTAATGTAGTCCCACTTGTTTATATTGACTTCTATTTGTTTGATAAGGAGCTAACATTTTTGATTCCATCAGTTACTTTTTTTGTTTCTGCTATTGGTCATTTTTACAAACTCAAAATTTTACAATGGATTACTGAAAACCACTTAAGGAATGCTGTATGGCAACCTTAAATGAAAGTTAGGATTCATGTGGAGTGTTCAATATATGACTATGTGCAGATATAATTCATTGAGCTGTGTACAAAAGACATTTATATAGAGAAACACAATTTCAACCAGGAATGAATCACTTATATTCTTGGACATCCTTAAGCATCCCCTAAGTTGAACTTTCTTATTTCTTCATTGCCTGCAGCCTTGTGGTTTGATAGCCTCTTCAGTCAAGCCTCTTTATCAGTCTCCTTCCAAGTTTGCTTCTTCTTTTGGCGTACCAATATCCTGAAATCCAAATTAATCTTATTTATACCTTAGAGTTTTATCTCATGGAGATAAATGTGGTATATCACTTTCACAATCAATTGTGGCATTTTTCTTAAATAAGGCAGTCCTTTTCAAAATCAGTTAATAAAATTGCATGCACTCGAAATCAATTGCATCTTCTTACTCTTATATTAGATAATGTGTTCTCATCACCACAAAAATATGTTAAAATATATATTTGATTTAATATATTTCACAAATATATTTCCTGAGTTGTTGGTAGCTTTTGAAGGACATAATGAGAACTCAGAATGGTGCATGCCCTGGAGATTTAGATTTAACCATTATATATGCAAGGTCGAAAGGAATATAAGGCATAGAAAAGAGCCAGATAAAGTACTAAGGGCTTTTAAATTTAAATAAACTCTATTTAAAAAGACAGAGGGATTGTTTTTAAAAGTTGCGAATACTATCTTTAATTTTAAAATGTTTGGTTACAGATAGAGTGTTATGGACATGAAGTAGGTCATATTTCCTAAGATCTTATCTTTGAAGAATTTCACAAATTGTTACAACTTATTATTTCTTTGAAGGATTAAACAAATTGGTATAATTGAGCTTTCAAGGAAGAATCATGTTAGATTTTTTATGAGAACCAATGTTTTGTCATTTAGGACATTTTTGTATTTCTTAAGCTTCTCTAAGCATTTGATCAATGCAAAATAATAATATTTTTGGCAACATGTATATGTTAAGAAGAAAGAATAAGGTTGCCTGAGCACTACCATCAGAATAGAATGATGATTTGGAAGAAAACTGTATATGTTAAGAATAAAAAAGGGAGGCTGGAGAGGTGGCACAGTGGTATGGCCTTTGTCTTGCAATCGGCTGACCAAGGATGGACCATGGTTTTATCCTCAGGTGTCCCAAATGGTTCCCCAAGCCAGGAATGATTTCTGATTAACCCTTGAGAGTCTCTGGGGTGTGGCCCAAAAACCAAAAAAAAAAAGAATAGAAAAGGTACCAGAGTGATAGTATAGTTTATAGGATACTTCCCTTGGAAACATTCAATCAGGATACCATTTCAGTATCCTATTGCTCTTAGAACAAATACCTAAAAGAAAATGAAAATGTAGAGAATGAGAACAGACCTATAAAATGATAAAATTGTCTGTTATAAATGGTGATATTTCAGATTATTTGAATCATCACCTAATGGTTCATTGGAATTGGATAATGATTCAACAATCATTAGAGCTGAAAGGTGGAAAGTATAAATAATTAAGACCTTGTCGGGCATTTCTTATAGCTTTTCTATTTCCCTTGTGATGTAATGAACTGTGGAAAAACAACTGTTGGATTGACTAGTTCTTTATTCTCCTCTATATTTAAAGGTACATTTTTGTTTTTCAAATTTTCTGTTTACTGTTCTTAAATGTTTTTTATTTATGTGTGTGCACACTAAACTCATCATTATAAAAGCTTTTAGGCTGTTTTGTTGTTGTTGTTGTTGTTCTTTTTTACTGCCAAAAGCAAGAGTCAGGGAGGAACTGGCAAGCTAATTAAAGACATGGCTCAGCATCTAAAGGAAACTATATGGTGGCAGTTCATTGATCACTATACTATCTAGCAATTTCAGTGGAATTACACTTCTCAAGACACAAAATACAGTGCTACAACAAAACACATTTAAAATGAGTGAGATGGAATCTATATGAATTTGCCAGGATCAACGCAACAGCCACTGTGAAGAGAAGAAAGTCTCAGTTTATATTAAATTCCTGAGAAATAGTATGTTCAGTAGAAGCTTCAAAATTCAGTATCATAACATTATTTTTCTTTTATACTGCCAAACGTAATGATTATTTCCCAGGAGGACAGCAATCTTTGTAAAAGGTAAAAGTAATTGTGATAAATGTAGAAAAAGAAAAACTAAGAAAAATGTAATAACATAAAGAAAAACTTCAATTTATGAGAAATAAAATACCAAAGTGTATTACATAATTCATTCTAATAGGGCTTAGAGATAGCTTAGAGGTTATAAGGAGTAAAAAAAGGAATAACATGAGGAAACACATTTTTTTCACTTGAAAAATATTGACATCCACTTACACCCCAAGTAGGTTTGGGTATCTGGTAATGAACATTGAGAACCTGGAAATTCATCCAATTTTGTATAATAAGTTTGGTAAGTTTTAAAGAATCTTTTACCTTCTCTCCTTAAAAATTTTATAATACAAATAGGGATGATCTTTGGAAACAAGAAACTTAGATGATTTTTCAGTTGTTTCTGTGCAATGAGAATAATACTAGAAATAAGGCCGTAGAACAGAAATTTGACTCTGCCTTCAGAGATTACTGGTTTACAGGGGAGATCATTTTAATTTTTTTTCTAGTGATTGGGTCATGCCTGATGGCATTAGGTGTTACTCCTGGCTCTGCACTTAGAAATTACTCCTGGCAACTTTGGGAGACCTTCTGGGATTCAAAGGATCAAACCCCAGATAGTAGAGTACAAAGCAATGCCTTACCCATTGTGCCATTGATCCAACCCATTAATTTTAATTTCTGTTTTGGCTTTTACTTAGGGTCTAATGTCTAAAACTTGGTTCATTTTAGTGAAGTCTTTGTGTGACGATAAGACATTAACATATTTTGTAATGTATTTTTATTATATAAATATATTAAATATAAATGTTAAATGATACCCACTTTTTGTTTCCTTGAATGTTTATAAGTTAATATGTTGAAGAACTGTAGAATTCCCTGTTTTATATAATACTTGAAGTGAATATTTTATTTATTTATGTATTTTTAAATTATTATTAAATTAAATTATTATTAAATTATTATTATACTCAACAATGCTTAGGGCTCTATTCTCAGGAATTACTCCTGGCAGTGCTAGGGGTTGGGGGTAGTATATCTAAATTGAACCTAGCTGGGTCTACCACATGCAATCCTGGTTTAGGCTTTACATTTTTAGATTAGGGCATGATATTAAGTCAGTACTCAAAACATACCGGAAATCATTTGAACAAACATTGTACATGCAAATATAAAGCTGCATCAATTTGTGAAAGCATAGGAAAGAAAATGAACAACCCTAGTACTTCTAAGAAGTTAATGATTTAGTTACTTAATATCCCTAGCAATCATGATCAAGTCTTTGAAATTCTTAGAAGAATATGGGATTTTCTCCTTTTAATGGGGGAAATTAGTGATGCTTCTCAATAACTCTCCTATTCATAGTCTTTATTTTCAGGCAAGTGCCATATCTATTTCAGTTCCTCCATTTGAGTTCTGGGTTATAACAAATACCTCCTAGTTGATCTTCCTGTTTTCAAAATTTTCCCTCTTTATAAACCAATCCAATGCAAGTTACCTTGCTAAAATACCTCCTGAATCATCTGTTCTTGTACAAAATCCTTGATAGTTTCTATTACAACTTATAGATTGCCCTTATTAGTAAAGTATCATCAGTCAGTTTCTTCATTACTTTTCATGTCGAAGTCAAAATGGAAAACTTTCCATCTTCATAGCTATTTAAACGCTCTTGGGAAATTTCTCTACATTTTATTTGACTGAATATTCTCATCCGGTGTAGTCTTACTTTAGCACATCTATTCACACTTACTGCAGTACATCAGTTGATCTCATTCCTACCATTTTATTTTCACTGATTTTTTTCAAACTTCCTTTGAACAACTGGTGTCACACTCTGACTTGAATTATAATGGTTTGTATTAGAATACCAAATTATATCTTACAATCCTGTATCTCTATTTCTGTTGGCTACACATTAATATTCCTGATCATTTTTTACTGGAAGTTATATTTAATTTCTTGAGTTACAATTTCTATATATATTATTAATAACAACTTGAGACTTTAAATTATTTCTTTGGTTTTCTTGTCCTCAAATTATTTTAACCCATATTTTGATATAAAGTTGTTTAAGTCAACAAACTGGATATAATATAGGAAGAGTAGCAGGAAAGGATATGTGGCAGATTGTTCTTGTGAATTTGCTGAGTTTAGAATAAGGAAGCGGCATTTGTTCCAGAAATATCAACTAGCTATGATACAAGAAGTCAAGCCTACCTAACCATTCCTCTCACATTCTTGAAGAGGAAGTGCCAAAAAGAAAAGGAGCAATCTACCATCTGCTAGAGCATCTGCTTAATAAGACCTATTTCTTATTTAGTGCCATCAATGTTTAATCTCTTTAAAGAAATGATTAGCATCATCAAAGATCCTAAATATGAACATATGATAATATTACCTAATAGCCATTTCAAGTAACAGGAGCTTCTGTAAATCATTAATTTGTTTTACCATGAATTTTGACCTTTACAAAGTATAGAAAGGGCATAGTCAGAGCCCCTTAGCGTGAATCTTAATTCTGTTTTTTGCCAACTTACCTTAGGCAAGTTTTTGACCTTTATCCTTAAACTCATTCCTATAGAAAAATGTAAATATTCACCTCATAGAGCCTGTTCTAAAATGTAAGCTTCACACAGCAAGATGCTTCATTGGTTTTATTCATAGATACATTCTAAATACCTGAAAACATTTTTTTGCACCAAAGAGCACTGCTTACTTTTTGAATATAGTTATATTAAAACAAAATAGTCACTCTAAAATGATATGAAGACTATTATACAAATAATAAAATTTTAGGATTAGATTGCTTAAACATCTACTAGATGTTTAACTAAGGAGCAGAATGATGACCCACTCAAGATATTTTACAAACTAAAGCTTATATACCATATAGTTACAGTACTGGAATAATAATTTAAATTTTTCAAATTATAGTTCTATTCTGTCCCATCAAACTATACATTCTTTTCTTTTTATTTCAATAAAATAATAGATTGAATGTTTTAACGATTCAGTCACTTGGTATATTATTGTTATGTTATTGGAATATTTACATATACTATATTTTTTTTCTTAGTTTGTGAATGACTGTGTTGGGGCCAGTAGTGGAGGAAGGTCTTGGGGCTTGTTGATGTCCCTCTCTCAGACTACCTGCTTTATATGAACAGATATAGGAGAAATTCTATGTTACCCTGTGCTTTCATGGCCCAAACAGATAATATGTCTATGCAGGGAGTACATTTTGAAAGCATTTTTTATAGGAAGGAAAATTCACTCTGCTGCCCAGAAGTGCTGAAAGGGTGGAGAATTGGAGTTTTAATCTGCCAAACACATTCTGACAACAACCAAGGCTATTTAAACAGATATCCTCAGACTGACATACACACCTACACATGTGCATGTACAGATGCATGCTTTCAAGAAAACACTAATATGCACATTTACTTGCACCTTAACTTAAAAACAACAAGAAATGCTGATTTTTATGGAATAAAATAGAAAAGAAATTGCATATAGGTTTTGAAACTGGTAGAGTATAGATAACTAAAAACATGAAATGATTAGAAATCCAGCATATGCTTTTCTCTTCTGGTTCTCAGGAGAGCTAGAAAGTAAGATCCTTAGGTTGTCATAGTGGGTAGGCATATTATTGTTACTAAATTGAATATGCAAAAAGGAAACTTAGTTCTCTGTTATCATACTTGGAAGTCTTGCTGTTGGTGAGAATATTAGTTTATCCCTACGATATCAACCTGGGAATTTGTAAATTTTATTTACCCTCCCTTTTATTTTCAAAATAAGTACTTTGGCATTTAAACCATTCTTTTTCTTTTTTTTTTTAACTTTCTCTTTGAAGGATCTAAGTGTAGCCCAGGCCAGAATGGGTAAAATGAATTGTATTGTTATACCTGAAGTCTATACTGTCTATTTTGTCTCTCTCTCTCTCCTCTCTCTCTTTCTCCTCTCTCCTCTCTCTCTTTCTCCCCTCTCTCTTCTCTCTCTCCTCTCTGTTCTCTCTCCTCTTTCTCTCTCTCTCTCTCTCTCTCTCTCTCTCTCTCTCTCTCTCTCTCTCTCTCTCTCTCTCTCGTCACACCACGCAGTGCTCAGGGGTTATTCCTGGCTCTATGCTCAGAAATAGCTCCTGGCAGGCTCAGGGGACCATATGGGCTACTGGGATTCGAACCACTGACCTTCTTTCTACATGAAAGACAAATGTTAATAAGTTTTCCAAATGTCCAAACACAATTCCAGACCATAAGTTCCTTTTTCTCTCCAGCTCTGAGATCTTTTCTGAAGGCCTCTCTCCCTGCTGCACCAAAAAGGCTGTTCTCTGCCTCAGCCTAAGTTCACCTCTTGAGATTTTTTTTTTGTTGCTTTCCATTGCTTTAACTCCTTATTTTCTGATTTTCTGTTATTTTCCCTCTCTTTATGATAATTATTATTAATTTTTAACTGAAGTATGAGGTCTAGATTTTGTGGGAGGTATTATTTAGTTTCTGATTATAAAATGTAGAAGCTCTGAGCTATCAACTTCCTTTCATCTTTTATTTTTAAATATGGAATGGTTTACGAATTTGCCTTTCATCATTTTGCCAGTAATCATCCTCTACTATCTTTCATTTTTTCAGTGACAACCGATTTTTACTTTGGTCTGTTCTGATATCATTTTAATGGAGTAGCTATTACTCTTAACTGGAAGTTTCTCATATCATTAAAAATTTTAAAAATTTAGGCATTATAATCCTCAATAGTGGCCCAATAGGCAGAGAATTGCTTGCATGTTCCCCCATTGTTTATAAAGGTTACTTCTTTTATTTTTAATTAAGGCATTAAATAAATATTAAAAATATAAAATAGTTATCAATAAAATAAAATTAAGTACAATTAAGAAATATCTGCTAAATAGCTAAAAGCTGACATAGACACATTACAAAGTAGTAAACTGTAATAAATTTTTTGATTCAGAAAGTTGATGGCAAATTTGGAATGACTATATGAAGCATTCATGTTATTTATTCATGCTATTCATGTTATATTACTGACAGAAGTTCTTATACTTATTTTTCAAGCTGGGATTATTTTGATATGAAATAGAGAGTAGTGCAATCAATTATATGATACTAGGTGTGAATCAAAATTACTGTAGGCAAAGTAGAGCACAAGACTTCTTTACTGTCACTAGATTAGCCAAAGATCTAGATTTCAGGCAGAATTGGGATCAAGTTCTAAAGTCTAATCAGGATATTTATGGCTTTTCAATGGATGTAAGATTCAGGACTGCTTTGTATTTTATTTTATTTTATTTTGGAGGGTGGAAGTGGCTTCCTAGCATTATTCAGATAACCCAGGGCCAATTTTAGAGATACTTGTCCAACCTGACTGGAAGATTTGATACTTGACCTTGCAATTTGTGCTGCTTGCTCAACAGTGCAGGAGTGCCATCTGGATCATACCCAGACAACTGGAACAAGTAGGATGAAGGTGCTAGGGTTCAAAATTGGGGCTCAGAGCAGGTCTAGTTCATGCATAGACACTGCCCTATCTCCTGACCCATTTTTTAATAAGAAAAATAGACTATATATTAAACCTTCCTGAAAGGGAATATTGTCAATCAGTTTAATAAGAAAAGTAAATATTTATTAAATCTGCTTGAAGAGGAATATAGGCAAACAAATCAGTTATTCTTTTTTCCCCTGAAGTTTGAATTTCATTATCTTGTAGAAATATATTTACTATTTATTAACTTCTTAAAAATAAATATTTTTTTACTTAAAGTTACTAAGTTGTATAGTGTATAGTGGAAATTGTACTCATATCTAGAGACATGTCTATAAATTGCCTTCATTAAGAAGTAAAAATATTGGGGCCCGGGAGATGGCATGGAGGTAAGGCGTTTGCCTTTCATGCAAAGGTCATCGGTTCGAATCCCGGTGCCCCATATGGTCCCCCGTGCCTGCCAGGAGCAATTTCTGAGCATGGAGCCAGGAATAACCCCTGAGCACTGTCGGTGTGACCCAAAAACCAAAAAAAAAGAATAAATAGGGGGGGCTGGGCAGTGGCACTGGAGGTAAGGTGTCTGCCTTGCAAGCGCTAGCAAAGAAGGACCACGGTTCGATCCTCACCCCTCCCCCTGTGTCCCATGTGGTCCCCCAAGCCAGGGGCAATTTCTGAGCGCTTAGCCAGGAGTAATCCCTGAGCATCAAACAGGTGTGGCCCGAAAAAAAAAAAAGAATAAATAAAGTTTGAGACATTCTGGTTCAAGATTACGAAATACCAGAAGGGAAGTAATTGAAATAAAATTCTCAGAAGAAAGTATTGTTTGTTGAGGAAAAAAGTTGTTTGCTCAGGTGAGTAATTTATAGTCCTGATAAAAGATCTGTTTGCCCAGATCCAGTTCTTCAGATAAACTGGCTTGCAGAATATTCATGAAACAGTGAAATCATGTATTGGTTTATGTTCACATCTTAAGCATGAGTTTCCTGGGACAATTTATGAAGTTCAATTGTCACAGGAAGTCTCAGTTCTTACTCCCAATAACTAAACTATTAACTGTGAGTATAGATAATCACCATCTTCAAGCCACACTTACTATTTTTTAAAATCTTGAGCAATGAGGCCAGAGAGATAGCACAGTGGCATTTGCCTTACAAGCCACCGATCCAGGACCTAAGGTGGTTGGTTCGAATCCCCGCGTCCCATATGGTCCCCTGTGCCTGCCAGGAGCTATTTCTGAGCAGATCGCCTTGAGTAACCCCTGAGCGCCACCATGTGTGGCCCAAAAACCAAAAAAAAAAAAAAAAAAATCTTGAGCAAGATGTAGAGTGATAATACAGCTGATACAGTCAAAAAAAAATTATGGGTGGGGAGCAGAGAGACAGTACTTATAGGGTACAATACTTATATAGGGTACAGTATTTATAGGGTACAGTACTTATAGAGTACAATAGGGTGCTTGCCTTGCACACAATCAATTTGGGTATGATCCCTGGCACCCCATCTGGCACACTCCAAGCCAACAACAAGTGATCCTTGCCACAAAGTCAGGAGTAAGCCATGAGCACAGTTGGGTATGGCCCAAAGGCTGAAAAAAAATTAAACTATGAAAAGATGGGCCAAAATGATAATACAGCAGGTAGAGTATGTGCCTTACATTAGCTGACTTGGGTTCAATGCCCGGCACCAAGAGTGATCACTGAGTGCAGAGCCAGGAGTAAATTTGGGGGG